>JAODOY010048610.1:0-19015 GCA_025399855.1 Forbesichthys papilliferus | reverse complement strand
TATATAGTGAGAGAGAGAGAGAGAGAAAACTTTTGCCAGAGTGGCTGGCAACCATAGGTTGTCAATAAAAGCCATTAGCAGCAGATTATACCTCCTCAGCCAATCAGGACAAGAACAATCGCCCAAAATGCGGGCACTAATTTGCCATCGGCAGAAACGGCCCTATGCCCACAGTGGACTTTGACTGGCTGGTAGCTCACTGAGCGGGTCCTGGAGAACTCCCAGACGTGCAGCAGCGAGACAAGAGCTCACGAGATCCGGGTGGCCTCACACAGCTCTCTCAGAACCAGATTCTTTTGTGTCTCCAGTGTGGACACATACGTAACACAAATATATACAGCACAGCGTCATCACACTCGTGTATCGCAATGGAGCCACAAATTAAGAGGAATGATTCTTATGCTGCTGTACACATTCAGCAGCATAATAAACGCAGGTTGTGCATCGGGACTAAACGCTCTGGCCTGATCTCGGCGGTTACGCGGCGAATGACGGAGATGTTAACACACAGACAAAGACGCTCTTGGAATGCGCAGAGCTGCCCCCCCAGTGGGGCCTTATGAGATGGGGAAGGGGCCGCTGCTGACAGCCTGGTGGTTGGATGGTGTAGTGCAATTAGAACAGCGCTTCTCACTCCTGGTCCAGGTCCTGGAGACCCACCGCCCTGCATGCTGTAGATGTGTCCCTGCTCCAACACACCTGACTCTCTGTCATCAATCGATTAAAGATGGCATGATCTAGTTTTCTCAATCCCGATACCGGCACTTTGGGTATCGGACCGATACCGAGTACCGATCCGATTCCAGTGTTCCAAGTTAATTTGCAAAGTATATTACAGCCAAGCTCTATTTTAGGACTTAAAATGCATTTTATAAACCTGCTGCTGATAGTGTGGACTCGGTTGGTTAGACATGGCTGATGCTTGACAGTAGACCTACATGTGTACATTATTTTAATTGGACCAGCCCCATGGATCGGCTACTGATACCGATACAGCTATTTAAGTTAGTATCGGACCAATTTCCGATCTCAGTATCGTATCGGTGCTATCTCTATTAGCGACCCATTCATTTGACTCAGGCAGCTTGCAGGACAGTGGTTCTCCAGTACCAGGGATGAGAAACACTGAAGAACCAGGGAGGCAGAGGACAGGAAGGAAGGTAGGGGAAGTCCAGCACCCTTTGGTTTTGTCTGGAGAGCAGCGTCGGGTGCAGATATAGAACCAGTATGATTGGCCCATCCACCCACATATGGTACGGTACGTCACATTGGTGGCTTGCAAGCCTTTGGAGCCAAGCTTCACCCCACAAAAAGAAGTGATTTCTTTCATCATCAAACGCCAGGGAGGAAAACAATCAAATAAAATCAAATAAAAACACTGGAACCATTTGTGAAATTCAGCCTAGTTCTACATAGGCGGACTGGGCGTAGCTGCCTAGAGCTCCACCTGCAGGTCATAAGGCAACTCACAGGGAACAGGGACTAGAAAAGGGGCTCTGGATGAACGACTAGGCCGGCAGGTCTGACCTAGTTCACAGAATACGAGACGCGGGAGGGAGCGGTCCTCTGCCCACGCGTTAACCTCGACCAGCGGAGAGCGATGAATCTGTTTCACGGGATCCGCAGGGTTGAAGACACGGTGGTCTGGAGCCTTTTCAGTGTTTGGTACGGAGCGATTAGTGTCACAAGGTTCTACTGTGTGCTTGGCGTGGCATCGGACTGCTTAGAGCAAAGTCTGATGAAAAACAACAAATAACAACCGTAATAAAACTGCCACGGGGTTTTGGCGCACAGCAGAAAGGAAGGACAGGGAGTTTGACGTCCACCCAAACCCCTCGTGTAAGTTGATTGCCTGAAAGCCTCCTGAATAGCAAACCACGTTCCCCCACGGTCATCTCACACAGCTCCATGCGGACACCTAGGAGCTCTCCTCTCTCTCGCTCTCCCCTCAGCGGAGACTGCACTCCAAGTAGCAGGAGACTTCATGCAGAGAGGTCAGGAGGTCACTGGAGCGCTCACACACACACCACCCACCTTACCCCTCCCCAGCAGGGAACTCCTGTACAGATAACAAACACACCTAACACGGTTGTTATGCTGAGCTGCTGCTATTGCAGCTAACCGACGACAACAGCAACCCGCCACTGCCGCCAACAGGTCGCGCTGGCGCCCCCTACTGCAGATTCTTCAGAATGCGGCCGTAGCGGAAGTCATAGACGTGTCGGCAAAGGTACACCAGGTGGGGGTCGACGTCTGCGGGCACGCAGCGGTGAGAGGGGGGCGCGAAGTCCGGCCGCCCCGGGACCACTCTGGCTCCACCGGGCTGGGCACCCTCGCCACGACGCTTCACCAAGGCACAGAATCTGAAGATGGACACGCACACGCACATGCACACAGGCACGCACGTGCACACAGGCACGCACGAGTCAACACACATCTTGAGATTTTATAGAAAATAATACATTATTTGACAGTAAATCAACATTCTTGGAGTAATGTTCACACAATACACAGCTCCTTATACTTTATGTTATTAATGTTGGGGACAGCTTTCCAGAACTAATTGCAGTTAACTGAGACCTGTTGTGATTAGCATACTGCAATGGTCAAGACTGTAACCTCCATTAAAATGCAATTATTTGTGCAATTACTGCACAAGCATTCGAATGTCAGGTACGCGAGCGAGCGCACACACGTACACAAACTAATATTCACAGTACACAAAAAACACAAAAAATCAGTCCCCTTCAGTGTCTTTCATATTCCCTCATACACACACACGCACACGCACACACCTTTAAGATTTTACCACACAGACAAAACTCAGTTGAAATCAAACAAAGAGTAAAACTGGGATTTTCACACAAAACCCGGAGGTGATTTTCTCAGATTTTTTTTGGCACTGTGATGCTCCGTTACCGTTTGTGTCCCCGACGTGCGATGAGATACACGGGGAGATTGGGTTTCCTCACGTCTCCGGTAGCTCAAGTGTTAATTGAAAGGAAAGCCTCTAACCCATTTGAAATAAAGAGACTGCTAACAACTTGTGGTATTGTGTGCGTGCATGAACCAGTGTGTGTGTGCGTGCGTGTACATGTGTGTTTGCCTGATGGTCCCCTTACCTACAGTACTGGGCTAGTGGGAGCACATAACACCTGTCTTCAATGCAGGCCACGCTGTTCTCGTCCTGATGTCGAGAGGCAAAGATCTCATTCTGAAAAGAGAGAGCAGGATTAGAGTGGCACAACATCGACCCAACAACACATCGGAAGGTAGCGTGAGATTAGATCGCCACAGCATCGACCCAACAGCAAATCGGAAGGCAGCGTGAGATTAGATCGCCACAACATCGACCCAACAGCACATCGGAAGGCAGCGTGAGATTAGATCGCCACAACATCGACCCAACAGCACATCGGCGATAATCCTAATCCACGATAATCCCAATTCTACAGAATAGGGAGCAACAAACAAACCCAGGCCTGCTCCGCCAGGCACACACTGTAATCAGCCATTGTCAGCGGAAACACGCGCGGCGGCGGCTATTGTGTGGCCTTGCAATGCCTTGTTTTACATGTGCCTCCATTGTGCCTGGAGGGAGACACAGAGAACTCACAATTGTTATTTCACAGCTAAAGAACTGGCTGGTTTAATCCACCCATCCACCCCCCCGCCCCCCTTAAAATCAACAGATGAAGTGTAATTTACAGGCAGACTGTCTTCAGCAGCAATGGCTGCCTTAAGATTAATGATTCATTTGTTTTCTTATTTGAATACCATAATTGTTCCTGGCAACACAACACAAAGAACAGTAGGTGGCTCATGAAGATGGCTGCCCTTTCTTTAAGACATAATAGTGACAAACTGGAAACGCAACCTTTTTACGAGGAAGGTGTAAAAGGCTGACGCCTTTACCAGCAAACCATCCGCTCGGTAACCATGGGGTCACCATGGGGTCACCGACATGTTACGTGACAGGCACGTCACACTCCGCTCCTTACTGCTGCCTGCAGGCGCGCATGCACACACACACATGCACATATACTGTACACACACACACACACACACACACACACACACAGGGTCCGAAATTAACACTCACCAAATGCAGGTAGATTTTCCGTTTGGTGAGTAAACCTCAGAGACCATCTGCCACACTGGACTGTTTGAATTAAAATAGGCATACACACAAGTTCTTCCTAGCGCTGACTTCTGTGTTTGACATATACACACACACACATTCCGTGAAGAGCTGCCGCCTACTCTATCTCTGATTGGCTTTCTGAGCCTGAGCTCTCTTTTCTTAACCAATAATCTGATCATCCCGTAACAAAACAGCGAAACTAGCCAATGAGAGAGAGCACGGGCGGTGGTTTTGCAACATCTGAACAACAGGAGGAAATATCCAATGTCTGAATAACAACTTTGAAGTAGACTTAGTTCATGTTCAAGACATATGTATTTTTTACTTTAGCGAATATATTAATTACACTAACCTCTTGTGAAATAGGTTTTGCATGAAAAATGTGTAGTTATAAACATCGCAAATTCTTTGGCGCTCACATAAAGAAATAGCGACACGATCACGCATGCCAGTTTGGGCAAGTTCTGACTTTGTTTTGCGTTATTACAGAGATAGTAAAGTATAAAAACGGTACCAAATGTGAACGGCAGCACCCAACCCTAGCACGACCAGCCTGAATAAGAGCAGTGGCAATATCTAAAAGGATTGCAAAACTTAAAAATAAAAACCAGAGGACGAAGTACTACTGCACATATAATGTGAGCATTGGAGGTTAGGAGATAACACAGTTGTACGAGAACGTAGGCTAAGCATTTTATATCACGATTATCCTGGCCAAAATAATTGTGATAAACGATATTATCACGATTATTTTAAAAAGGCACTATAACATACTGGAATCACTTCATCTTACGTTTTCTTAAGGAAATAATGTCTATTGAATCATCACACATGCTTATGTTTTTGGGGTGATTCATTTAGTTTGGAAACCAGTATTTCAACAAATTTGGTGATTGACAGGAAAGATGCATGCTAATAAATAAGTTAGTATTGATCAATACAATTGGACTGTACAAGTGAGCTAGACAGCTTTTCTCAAGTCACTTGTAAAAATATTAATAGTTATGTTTATCACAATATTGGACATTCACACAGATACGTTTATCGTCATTTATTTTTATTGCGATAAACGATAATATCATATATCGTCCCATCCCTACTAACTAGCTAGTCTTATTATCCCAATGAAATACTGAAACATACTTAACACATACTGTATGTGTTAAGTATGTTTCATTAATTCACTAGGTTACTGTATGTGACACACAAGTGACCATTTATTATTTTGACTGAAAACAAAAATGCTTGGCTGGTAGATTTTTTTTTTAATCTACTAGACACCTTGGCCGGTGACTCAAAAAGTTAATTTCGAACCCTGCACACACACACACACACACACACACACACAGACGGACAGCAACACACCAAAACACACACATATGTTTCCCCCCCTGTGGAGGACCCTGGTCTCACCTCACAGTGTGCTCTGGCATCTCTGCCTCCCTGTGTGTGCTCCGGTCGGTAGTACCAGAACAGGCTCATCATCAGCTCCCCTAGAGGAGACATGGTGTCATGACATGCTGCTGTGCACACTAAATAACATCCATGTGACTTTACACATGCAGGAGACATGAAAACACACACACACACACACTAAATAACATTACATGTGAGATATCACGCTACTGTAACAACATACAATTGTACAAAGCAAAACATTTAAAGATGTAAAAACTCCTAGAAGACCCAGAAGAGCTAACACTGATAGGTGAACCCCCCCACCCCCCCATACCAGTCTTAGGGTCTTCCCAGAGCGCTGATATCTTGGCCACGAAGGGCAGGGACTTCTTCCTGGGGCCGGAGCGCAGCAGCACTGTGTCTCTGATGTGTATCACTTCACCGTCACGCTCCACGCCATCGTAACACCGCCGCAGCGCTGTCTCATCCTCACCCTGCGGGAGGGACGCACGCACACACACACACATGCAAACACACACACACGCACGCACACACGCAAGCACGCACACACAACCACACACACAGCACGCACGCACACACAAACACGCACACAGCATGCACGCACACACAAACACGCACACAGCATGCACGCACACACAAACACGCACACACATACATACAAACATGCACATACACGCAGAGTTGAGACCCGCCTACTTGAAAGGGTATTTTGACTGACATGCACACACAAGCGCACACAAGTGTGCACACACACACACCATCACACAAATGCACACACAACCTACCGCGATGAAGACCTCCCTCTCCGTCGGCACGCCGACCGGCCGCCAGCCGTTGGTTGCTCGGCGCCGGCTGGCCCTCCTCTGCCCGGCGCCGGGGGAGGGTAGTGGCGCCGGACCCGGCTGCTTGCGGTCCAGGAGCAGTCTGCGGGCGGCATTGCCCGGTGGGGCGGCCGTGCCACCGCTGGAGGCCTGCGAGGGGCGCTGGGGGCGCTCCCGGGCCAGCCGTAGCCTCGCCGGGGACTCGTCCGGCTCCGAGAGTGGCGTCAGGGGGTGGGGGGTCAGAAGGGAGGGGCTGTGCTCCCTGCCCTGGGGGGAGGGGTACCCTTCTGACACGGGACAGTGTGATGAGACACAGCCTGCTGCCATGGCGATTAACACAGTCTGCTATACACTCAAAAAATGTCCAACTGCACTTAATACATCCAAAGAAAACAAATTCAGTTAATCTTAATTTAATTCACATAGCTTTACAACATATGCAATTATAGCAAGTAACATTACAATTTCACATAACACATTAACATAACAATTTCAATATTTCAGGTATAAATACATGTTAATTAAGTTGTCTGAATCCTAGCCAATTAAGTTTAACCAGTGCTTTTATATACATTTGGCGCCAACCCTAGTATATCAAGTTGGATCAACATAATTTCTTAATGCTGAAAGAAAGCTATATAATTACATGGAAATACTTTCCATGATTTTATTACGTTTATTTAATTAAATATTTCTGTCAGTGTGTAATATATCGAGTGAGCGTTTAAAATCTATGTGCGTTCTGCATTGAGCTTTGCAATGTGACTTATCCAAAATAAACAAAACTCTTCCCCCCGCCCCTTAGCAACCATTTTCCCTCACCTGATTTGATGCCACGCGCGCATCCGGCGCACCCCTCGCTGAAAGAGCACCCCCTGGTGGCGACGGGAGGCATGGCCCTGTAGGCGTAGCTGCCGATCCCGCAGGCCTCGGCATAGCAGGGCGAGCCCACCGGGCCGCAGCAGGCCGGGTGGTGAGCCACCCCCCGCGGGTCCAGCAGCTTGCCGGAGCTCGCGGATGGCGGGTGGGGGATGAGACCCACGCGGCCGGGGCACAGAGCGGGGCCCGGCGAGAAGCCTAGGGGCGGCCGCGACGGCGTAACTGTCCCAGGGCTGGGGGTGCCGGCGGCGGTGTGCGGCGGGTGGGCGATGTGGACGTAGTAGCTGGAGAAGCAGTGGTCGGTGGCGCAGAGGCAAGGGTGGGGGCCTAGGGTCAAGGCGGCGTGGGCGTGGCCATGGGTCAGGGTGGGCGGGGACACCAGGCACTCGCGCTTGACGGGCCCCACGGACGGCTGCTCCTCGACCTCCCCGTAGGCAGGGCTGCGGCCCAGGAACAGCGCCAGACGATGGCAGTACCCCACCGAGCCCCCCGGGGGGCAGCAGTAGTACGGGCCCAGCTCGGACTCCACCTGCTCCTCCTTGACGGGCTTCAGCGGGTAGGCCAGCAGGCTGCCGCGCGACTGGTAGCCCGGCTGGGTCAGCCGGTGAGCGCAGCCGCCCTTCTCCCACTCAACCTTGGGCTCAAAGTCTGCCTTGTTGTTGTTGTTGTCCTTGTCGATGCTGTTGCCGTGTAACCGGGGAGTACTCCTGCCCTTCTCCGTCCGCGAGCCGCATCGTTTTCCCCGAGGCCTTGCGGCCCGCACCCGCGACCGGTGCGGCTTTGTCGGGACAGAGGCCTGGCAAGAAACGGCAACGGATGCGGCCGCGGGAGGAGCCTTGCGGTCGTTTCCAGCGGCGACGGCGGGCGTCGTCATGGTCGTCGGCGGAGCCCTCGCCCTGCCGCTGCCCGAGGAGCTGGTGAGCTTCAGCAGGGCGGCGGCGTTGAGCCCCGCCAGGCGCCGGGGGGCCGGGGCGTTGAGCCGCTCCGGACTCATCATTGCCGCCACTGTCCTCCGTCTGACCTGGGCCTTCCCGACCACGCGCTTGGACCCGCCACGGCTCCGCAGAGGCTCATGCCTGCGAGGTGCGGAGGCCTCGGGGATCGCGGCTGATGCGGTGGCATTAGTGGTGGCCCCGCCCCTGGTGGGGTCTGCAGCCAGAGGACCCACTCCACCTCGACATCCACCCCCCTGCTGTTGCTGCTGTTTCCTCGCTAGCTTGGCCGCAGGCTGCTGGTCAGTGGCCCTCTCCAGCAGCAGACTGTTCACCGCCTCGGCGTTGAGAGAGGCCATTCTGCGTTTGCGCGGCTCGGGGACGAGACATTGCTGACTGAGGGCCAGGTCGCATTCAGCTTTCCTCTTGGTGGGTTTCACCTTCGCCCCCTCGTCTCCCCGCTGCTTTCTGCACTTGCCCCTTCCGGATTTGCCTCCGGAGAGAGGCGGCCGCCGGGCGCCATCATTCCCCCTCGCCTCCCCCTCCTCCTCGGCCTCCTCAGAACTGTCCTGCTCACGGAGGCGTTCCTCCAGTCGGGTGAGGAGGACATGACAGCTGAGCCCTTCGCCCTCCGAGCCCCCGGCAGTCCTTCCCCGCAGAGGGTACAGCTTCCTGCCGCGCCTCTTGTCGCGCCGCCGGTCCGGCTTCCCGCTTCGCTGCCCCCGGTGTTTCTGTCGCCCGTCGCTTCGCATCCCCCGCCGGGCCACGCCTCGTCCCCGCTTCGCGATGACCTCCACTATCTTCTTCGTGCGGCCGAACCGCAGCGAGCGCTCGGCGCACGCCCCACCCATGTCGTCGTCACCATGAGGATGGCGGAGGTGGCGTTGGCCGTCCCGTCTGTCGACGGCGTGACTCTGCCCCAGGGAACCCTTGTGCCTGGCGTGAGTCATCACATGCTTCTACGCAGAGCCTACAGCAAGGAAGCAGTGTCAATTCTGGCAGCAATTTTAGATTTAGTTTTAGAAAATGCTTAATAATAGTTAGTTAATACAAGTTTTAGTCGTTTTCATTCTAAATAGTTTTAGTCTATTTTAGTCTACGAAAATGGAAAAGCATTTTCATCAACAAAAAGTTATTACATTACAAAATGTTGTCTCCCTATAAACAAATGCAAAAGTCTAATACTGGTATGGCCTGTTACATGCAGATGGTATGGTAGCGTAGTCGACAGTCAAGCTATAACCCTTTATTCAGCCTGGTAGGAGAATTTGACAAGTTATTTCGTCCCTTCAAATTCATTTGAACCTGGAAGGCAACTATGGTAAGGTAAGGAATCCAGATAAGCGCTGTAGGCTATTTGTTTACTTTTTAAGACCAGCTTGCGTATGGAATCGATCTGGTTTTCTGTCAATCTGTCCTACCTTGTCAGATTTTCCTACTGTAGAGCAAAAATTCTAGTCATCTGTCGATCTGTCAATGCAGTAATGTGAACGCGATCGTGACAAGACCGTCTCGCCTGCCAAATTTTACATTGTGCTGCCCTCATGTGTGCCGTCACGGTTGATCATACGGTCTCTCCAGCCGGCTTTAACATTGTGCTGCAGCCTGCACACTTACTGTATGTGTGCAATTACGGTAAGTCATACAGAGGCAGAGTTTTTAAATGTAAGTATGAAACTACGGTATATTAGATATGCAGGCAGAGTTTTTACATTTAAATTATACCACTAACGTTTTCGTCTCATGTTGTTTCGTCAACAAAAATATATCTTAAATGTTGTCCTAGTTTTTATTATCAGTGACCTATTTTCGTCTCGTTAACATCTCATTTTAGTGAGGTTGAACTTGAACTCAAACCTGATTCAATTTAATGGGTCGTCTGACAACCAATTCATTAGAATCAGGTGTGTTGGAGCAGGGAGACATCTATCACATGTAGGACAGCGGCACTCCAGGACCAGGATTCCCCACCCCTGATCTAGTTAGTGTAAACGGTATTTATTTTTTACAATTATATTGATGTATTTATACATGTATAATGAAGTGATTTTGATGAAAAACATCACAATTTTAAGATTATGTTTGCTCGAGTTTGCAGACGAACGAGTGCCGTCATTTTGGAAAGGTTTGCTAAATTTGTCATCTTATACAGATTTTGGATAGCAATTACTTTCTATCTCACCCATGACAGCAATTTAATTGACAACAAAGATCGATTTTCCATATCGGCCATTAATAATGAAAATTGGACTACTACTGATGTATTTTGAGCGGAAATCGGACGATTCCGATCTGCTTCCGATCTATTGGTGCACCCCTACTTAAAAACCTGTTTGCCTCAGTGTGTAGAATTTGAATGCACCTTTTTTTTTTTTACATTAAAAACAAGCACTTGTTCCATCAAACAACCATACTGTAAATACAGTATGCAGTCAACAACCATACAGTCAACCTGTACTATAAAAGCCAAGCTTGCAACTTCTATAGCATTACATAACTTTGAATCAACTTGCCCACATTATTGATTATACACACTCGGTAACAATAGCGTCGTCGACACGTTACGTGACAGGCCTGTCACTCTCAGCTCCTTACTGCTGCCTGCACGAGCACACACACACACAGTACATACACACACACAAACACACACACACACAGATTCTGAAATTAAAACCCGCCAAGCTCCAAATGCCGGTAGATTTTCCGTTTCAACAGTAAATCTCAGACTATCCGCCACACTGGCGGGTAAATGTTTGAATTAAAATAGGTATACAATAAATCACTCACTAGTTCTCCCTAGCGCTGTGTTGAGTTTGACACACAGGCACGCACGCACGCACACACACGCACACACATATCTTTAATATGATAACATTGTATACACAGTGATAGAAGGCCACTTAAACTTCAGGAATTCAGTAATTAGTAAGACTATTTCTATCAAAGCCATTTTAATGACATTTTTAAGCCTGCTGAAGTTTTTACAGGTCAGCCAAATATATGATACGATGTTGATGATATGGTATTTACTGGTCCTTTTTTGATACTGTAAATGCACACGCACACACAAACATACTGTACAACAAACAGGCTGAATGGTTACCAACAGCCTTGGCAGCCATGTTTTGGAATGGGATTTAAACCATGTTAACTGCATTGCACAGCAAGCTGTCTGCTGGCTCCTGATTGGCTTGTGACAGTGGAGATGTGTGTGCACAGTGAAACCCTACAGTGCCCCAACACCCCACAGACACACACGCACACACACACACACACACACACACGCACACACACACGACAGGAAGAAAATATCTGCTTTGAAGATTTACCTCAATTCAAAAAGATGAATTGACTCTACAGGGTGTATGATAGCAGCGCTCTAAATAGCCACAACGCATTCAATAAATGTCTGTAACTGTGAATTCCACCTCTACAGATTGCCATGTGTGTTTTACCCTGTGTTTAAATTATGTATGCTTATATGATCTTACCATCCAACAGCATGAACCTCCAAATACAACGTCATTTTCAAACAGTGTTTTGACAGTTATACGTGGGGGTGGCTGGAGAGGAAAATAATGACAGAAAGTAAAGCCAGAATTGTTTGCATGCACTACAACAATTGGTTTTAAAGAGTCACTACTTTTTATTATAGCACCAGATTGGACGTAGTCCTTCTAAAGCCTATACTACATTTGGCACAACTGAGTGGGTGCACACCCCATAATATGTGCTCAAGACTAAAGCTAAAACTTTCTGTAATGCTGATTGGTTGTAGAGAGCCCCTCCCTCTGAGAGCACAGGCTCCACCCATATCAGAATGCCCCCCCCCCTCCATGCAGAAATTAATCAATAATGTATTATCAGTCTGAGACATCTATCAGAGGTAAACAGCAACCAGTAGGTAAGTCCTCAAACTGAAGTCTTATTTAATTAAACAGTGATGAGATATGTTTGCAAACTGTCTGAAAGGGGAATACATGTCAATTTGTCTGGATATCACCCCACATCTGTCACAGCTGTGTGTGTTTGCGATGATTTGTGATCAATATATAATCAAACAATTCCGTTTAGAGTTCTGTCGATCTCTGCTGTCGAGACTCTAATGGAAACTAGCGGGGTAATTGAAAAATCACTAATTCTCCCAAAACATGTCCTTTTGAAGTCTGAACACAGTAAAAAATATACCTAACAAGACTGGTTACATATTCCGTTTTTATATTATGGTTTGAATATGAGATTCATCTTTAAGAGTAGCCAATATATTCTAAATCAGCCTAGGTCTAAAACAATGTATATAATCAGAAAACATCATGTCTACATTTTTAAGAGACAGTAAATTAGTCGTGTTTGGGGCCAGGGCAGTCAAACATTCACACATGAGCTGTAAAATCTGTTCGCTAGAGTAATGCATGGAACGTTTTAATTTGACACCTCAGACAATCCACAACACAAAGTAAGCTCACTCACTATTGGGTTGGCTATAAATGTAACAAATAATGAGATATCATTCCCTTTACTTATTGCTTTTAAATGATCAATGCCATTTAGCAGTCGGTAGTCACTCATCCCTGCAATATAGTCTACATATAGGAAATAATAGGCCTACTGAATTCAATAGCTTGTTAAATAGGTTACAGGCTTCACAACACATATGGCTTCATTAACTGAAGTTAAGGGTAGTCAATTTAAGAATGTACTTTTATATAATAATAGACAACTGGCCTTCATATATTAGTAAAACAATAATTATTCAGTCATTCAAGTTCTCATCTGCGTATTAATTACCATGAGGTTAAGGATCTCCGACAATATTAGTCGAAACAATACCTGCATCACCAGCACACAAAGTAGCCTGCAAACACTGGAATATACACGTTTGATAACCGCGAAAAATACTTTGGGAAAATTGACTCTTCCTATTTAGACTGTGATAAATCTATTTATAATAGACCTACAAACAATAGGCAGACAATTGTTCCCTGCATTCGTCCTGATGTAGGCTATGCCATATACACTGTAAATTATAGTTACAATGAGAACAGAACTCGAAGTAATAATCTATCGATTCGATTCGATCAGTTAATTGCTCATGTATCCATCAGTCGCGCATCAGCTCATTGTTGAGAACCTTGAATCAACAGGCTACCTGATAGACCCCGCGTGTAAACGTTTCTCTTTAAACTTTAAGCCAGATCAAGAGATGTTGCTCGGGGTGGGAAATAACAGGATAATTTAGCCTATATTTCCCAGGACATAAAGAGTACCTCGCCTCTGTTTGTTTTCGATTGCGCAGGCAGCTGTTGGTATGTTAGCTTGTTTGGGTTTATCGTGAAAGACAGTCCAAAAGAATGCCAAACATTCAATGGACAGTTTTTTGTAACACCAGTCCAACTTGTGTGCCACAGCCTTCAATTTGTGCCCTGCTGGATCAACACAACCCGTTTGATAAGCACACATTCTTGAGGACATCGGGGCGGATAGGCTATATATGCTATAGCCTACAGTGAGATGGGATACAGTAGGCATACGGGCTTGACGTAGTCTGCCATCTGAAGTAGCCAGCTCTAAATATGGGCTGGGGGCTACCCAAATACACACATCGATCAAAATAAGGGCAGCCCGCCTCCCAAAACCTATTTCCGCGAGGATTCTCAATAACATCCAGCAATCCGTGATACATAAACATTTATAGTTAGGCTACATATCTAGATTTGGCACCACATAGAAAACGGTCGCTTCCAGTGCACGGTGGCGGTGTTGGTGGAGGTTTCGCCGAAGCGAAAATCGGTTCTGCGCTCCTCTGTGGACGGGACTAGAACGTTCAACTTCCAAGCAACGGCAAACGAAAAACGAAGGGCTCAACAAACGATTTCGGGTTTGTGAACTCACACTCTCCGACGCGCCGGAGCGGCTTCGTCGACCGTCGAAATAGAGCTGAAGTGGTGTGATGATCCGTGTTGAGGAGAGCAAGGGAGTCGAGGACGCGAGCAGCCTGCCTGCCTGCCTGCCTGCCTGCGCGATGTGGTCTTCTTCCTGGTTCTGCTCTACCGATTTGCACAAAACTTACCCTTAACCAATTGCCATATGGAGCAGCCTCGCTGCAATTCCGTCCTCCAATGAAGGGTTAGACCCGATGTTTATTATGGTGTGAAAACTAAATATGTGTAGTCTACGCGCCCTCCGCAAAGTCGCCCCGATCAACTTGGTTCTACTAGAATAATAGGCTGCATGCGCGATGGACGTGAGGTTGCCCCCCCCACAGAGATAGACTCAACCTGTCATTTGTCGTGACCAAACCGTCCAGTTAACCACAACCAACCGCGCACCACCAGTTACATGCGAAACCTACACGAGATTGATGGGGGAGGTCACACACTATTGGGCTACATGTGACATATACAAGAACGATAACCTTGAAAACATGTTCTTTAAAAAGTTCTGAGGCTATAGCCTATACCGGATGATAATATTAATAGGAGGTGTTCTGTAAACTTTGTGAAATTGTATACATTATGGATAGTCTGCAACATTTGAAAAACGTGTAGTGACATTACTTGAAACACCCAAATAGGATACTGTAACCTGCTATAAGACATGTGAATATAGCCTAAACAGACATATTATGTGAACAATTAAGAAAGATACACATTACTAAATGCTACCCATTAGTATGTTGTGAGTTGTTAAAGGCCAAATAATTTGGCTTATTGGGGTAACATTAATTTAAGTCCTGTTTTTAAATCTGTATTGTCAAATCATCAACAGTAGTCGTTTATTTGTAAAGACAATTTATGAATACATTCTGATAGTGTAGAACAAAAGAAATACTAGAAATACAATATTATAAAATTAAATAGTGTAATGTTATTTACCAAACTGCATTCAGATAGTAGTTAATGATAATAAAACACCTTTGTATTATACTGAACCAGCCTCTGTATGAAAGACAAAAGAACAAGCAGCCCCTTCTGGAAAATGACAACCTGTGTATCCAGCTCATTTAAGAATTGAATCCTCTTTATCTTAACAATAATGAACCTTAGGTCTCAACAATCAGCCAAAGTGAAAACATTGCAGCCTCTCAAACAAGATGATTGGACAGGTTGGTTCAATTAGCCTACCCTAAGTTTGCTAGGACCAGAAATCACATTGTTGTAATGCAGTAACTATTAGTTACATGGACTAGTAATTGTAATAGTAATAATTTTTCGGAAAAAGTAATTAGTTACACTACTAGCTACTAGAAAAGTAATGCTATTACAGTAACTAGTTACTAGTTACAATTACATTTACTAGTAACTAGTTACTGCCAAACACGGCCTGTGTGATTCAGTCTGTTACAGCTCACTCCTGTTTCAATGCCAGGTATTTTGTCTGGGGAGCAATGCTATTGATTGCAGGTTATTGATTAGCAAGTTAGTAATCGTCATATAAAAGGCAAGGAAATTTAGAACTATCGTCTCCAGAGTTGCAAGTAAATAGGTTAGGACCTCCAGGGTTTGCGTTTTATATTAGCAGTGGTCCCTGGCTCCAATAGATATAGTCTTAAAGGTGGAGCCAGCGATTGTAAGATAATACACATTTTGTCCAATTCAGCAAATATCTGCTCACGGTTCGCTATAGCTGTCCATTCGGAGGTTTCTACACTGTCTGTGGTGCAGCCGCACACCACACAACACTGTCACAGCCTTGGCAATTTGTGTCCAAACTGGCGGACGGAGCTTCTGAGAGGACGCCCATACGCTCCCACTGATGGGAGAGGCGTTCAAATAAGACAATATCAACAATCTTTCTTCAGCATCGCTGAACACAACTTTATGGGTTCTTTATAAGGTCAAACACAAAGCATTAGTTATGAGAGCTGAGCACCACTGCCAGACCAGCAAAAATATGCCTTTATCAACCTCCTGAACCCGACAAGCCAACTTGAGCATGTATAGCAATGGCGATATAGAGATACTGATTTCTAATTGAATGACCGTTTCAAAAGGGACACATACACTGGCGAAGACAATAGCAGAGCCACCAAAGTCCTTATGCCTAATGTCTCTCGAGCCACGGCAGGCTACAGCAAAGTGAGTGAGAAGTAGCCTTGCTAAACTAGGCTCATTTAATTGTTTATTTAATCTCTTAGCAATAGGCTACACTAACATCATACATGACTGCATAGCCTAAACAGTAGTCTATTTACAACCAGGGCGTGAGAGGGTAGAGCGTGCATGTGTGTTTGAGAGAACCAGGATCGGAGAATCCCCGCTCGCACGCAATGATTCAATAGTTATTTATTAGGTCTACTTGGTGGGAACGCTGCGTTGCCTTGTTTTGACCCGACCCACCCTCACACGCAATATTTTCTGATAAGCTTATCCGACCGTTACGGGTCGGCCCGCGGGTTGGGCGGGTTACGGGTCGGCCCGCGGGTTGGGCGGGTTACGGGTCGGCCCCCGGGTTGAGCGGGTTACGGGCATGGTTACGGGTGGTTTAGAATAGAGTTACAGTATCTTTATGTTTCACACAAGGAAAGCAGAGCAGACATGGGAAGAACAATGGCGTACTGGTTGAATGAAACAATCACAATGTATTATACACTTGACAGCTCTACAGAGAGACATGGCCGTTGCACATTCAACTTGTTCAACAAATTCGAGCAAAAACAGAATTAATTTTTAATTACCTTTGACAAAATGTTTTCGACATTTTAGTTCAGAATTTGAAATAGAAAGTTGGAATTGATTTAATGCTTGGGGTAATAATTAGGCCTCTACTGACAAGCAAAACAAACAAATGCAATAAATAAAGAAACAAACATAAACAGAGATTCACAATGCAGAGCCATGGTTTGTAGACACAAGGTTTCTTAGTTACTGACAACTTGTGAACATAAGCAAGCCTCTCGCATGCCCAGATACTAAGGAAGGAAGAAACAATAAATCTCCCAGCGTGATATCAAGACAAATGTGTGCAATGAACACACAAGTTCTTTTAAGGTTTATTACCAAGTTTACAAATTTGACAGCAGTGCTTACACCCAAAAAAAGAGGTGCTGTCAACAGGTTCCACATTGGTTTGTTATTTAAATTTTAAAAGGTGTAACAACAGTATTTTCTACAATATATGATTAACATAATATCTGTGCAAAAGGTTATATAATGTGATTAAGTTATGCATAAACAAAGGGCCGTGCCTATCCACAAAATGATATTCCATTCTTCTTGACTTTACTGAAGACCATGCTGCATAAATGTAAAGTGTGTCTATGAGAGACAACATACCCTGTTGGCGTGGTTAGCTATTAGGTATGTGCAGAGAATGGATAGATGGCGAAACCATTGAAATGAGCAGAGGATTTATATTATTTATGCTATGTACATTTGTGCACATTCCATCATGTTTCTCTGCTAACCATAACTGCTTTGCTATACATTTAAGTCGTTAACATGTATTTTTTTAAATATCTAGTTGAACCATGCGGTTATACGGTCTAATTATGTGAGGTATTATTCATAAGATGAATTGATTGGATATGATTGACATGACTGAACTGAAATTGATTTCAGAGGCAATGAAACAAGTACTTGGGCTATTATTCTACAGTATATACCAACCACTGAAATAAGATATTTTTTGGGCCATGAGAACAAATGTGAAATGTTGAGTTTAGTTATCTGATAATAGTACTATCCTGTAAGTAGACACATTTCCACAGAGATAGATATTCTTCATGGCAGAGTATGCAGAGACTCAAAAAAGATAAGTCAGAATTCATGTAATTTAATAAAAGGATCTTACATTACAGGCATTACTGTCTAGATTTAGTTAAAGTGATATGTAGCGTTAGGTGTGAATGTTTAGCCTTTGTTAGCGGCTTGCTTTCACATGCACACGATGACTACATGATGAGCATATACACTGTAGAAACCAAAACGGACGTTCAACAAACTGTGTTGTTCTTCATTCAGACTGAATAAATGGTTGCTGCCACCATTGCCACTGTCCGTGATTATGGTGATCTGCTTTAAATTAATGTGCCTGACCAATGTACATCTTTGTTGGATACTGTCTGCCATAGTGCATTGAGATGTGTGAAGATATGTTTGTGCCCCTCATTTTTCATGAGGAATAATATTGTCTTACTTTTATTTACAAGTCTATCATTGGTATGCTCTTCTCCTGTGTTTGCATGTACGTCAAGCAACATTTGCTTTTATAGTTTGTGCTCTTCTGACTTGATTTCTCTACAAGGTCCGTACAGAGCTTGGTAAAACGGCTTTTAGCTATACTCTGCTCTCTCCAGCTAAAATACACTGCAGACAGACACAGATTTGAGAAATCTGATTACCTTTGGTGAATGTAGATCCTGGATAAAGACTTGGAATTAGATTCAATACGTTCCATTTTTATTTATTTAAATATACGCAAATACTAGAAGTACCCTATACAATATTTTATAAATGTAAATCGATGCATTTATTGAGTACTGATTACCAGTTATGTATCTGTATTTATCGGTTCAAATTGCACACCAAGCACTTCCTTGACTGTTTTGTGTCTCTATGAATCACCATAGCGTGTGCAACAACAGCATATTGCTCATGCACCAGTAAACTACAACTGACCTACAACAAGATACTCTAGCCCAGTGTATCAGATGGTGGTCGGGAGCCCACATTGAGATGATTTCCAGATTATTATTATAATTTTTTTTTTTTTTTGAGGTGGTACGGGGAACTGGTAAGGATGCCCCTGGGCGCCTTCCTTGGGAGGTGTTCCAGGCACGTCCAGCTGGGAGGAGGCCTTGGGGAAGACCCAGGACTAGG
>JAODOY010048599.1:2500-19015 GCA_025399855.1 Forbesichthys papilliferus | reverse complement strand
CACCAGAGGATCAGGAGAGAGCAAGTGGGGAGGTTAGTAGGCTACTCTCTGAAACCCGGTGGTATAAGTTAGATGTGGAGACGAGTTTGTATGAGGACGGATATTCTGGCATTTAGACCCTGGACTGGCTATATCAGATTTGTTGTGGATTGCCCTTGTCTGATACATTCTCCTATTCTTGTCTGTTCCTCAGTGACCAAGGACTAACGAGCACTTCCAGCCCATAGGAGGAACACCGTCTATGCCATTATATTACCGATACAGTCATCAAATAAACCCATCAAACGTACAGCTTTGCCTCAGGTGTCCTTTCTAGCCCTATGGTGTATCACATTATTTATAAATGTATGTATTTATTTATTCCTGTATTTATATATTTAAAAAAATAAATGTTTGTATTTCTACATTTATTTATTTCCCTATTACCACATTTCCTTTTTATGGGTCCAAGCAGCAAAGTGTTGGAACCCTATTGTAATTGTTAGTTTTTTATTATTAGGCATCCAAGCAGCGAAGCTGCTGGAACCCTAATGTAATTGTTAGTTTTTAGGGGTCCAAGCAGCGAAGCTGCTGAAACCCTATTGTAATTGTTAATTAGACTAGATTTTACGCCATTTTGGATTTTGTGAAAAAACTCTCAAATGTATATTTGGTCACAAATTTTGTCCGATCTTATAGAAACCTGCCATATATGATCTTCCGACCAAGCTTGACAAAACATGCTAAAAATAATTTTGATTCGCATAATTGTTTGTCTACTAAAGATGATCAAAAATGCCGCTGATGCTGCCATTTGGGACTTGAGGTTGAATCTCAAATACCGTTTGTCCGATTGGCACCAATTTTGGCACGCATGTTCAGAAGGAGGACCAGAGGAGTCTTGCCATGTTTGGAACTAATCGGCCATAGGGGGGGCGCTATACCAAAATGCCACTTGTAAGGCTCATTACTCCTCAACGCAAGCACATATTTTAACCAAACTTGGTGAGTTGCATGTTCTTGTACTCAAATAAATAGGGAGTCGGTATTCTATAGTATGTAACCGCCACAGGCCAATCAAATTCAAGCTATTAATTAAAGTCTTTACAAATGCTTGACAGTCATGAAACTTGATCGTTATAAAGTCTTATAGACCACCAACAACCAGTAAAAGTTTGGGCGAGATCGGCCATTGGGGGCATTACAGTGTGTCGTTAAACTTGAGATTTTTAAACGGCAATAACTTTGTGCTCCTTGGAGCTGAAATCAACAAAATCATCCCCCAATGTGAATGGCGGTATGGTAAACAAAATTGCCTCTTGGAATATTGATTTTCAATTTTTTGTATTTCCGCCATATTCAGCTTCCTGTTAAATCTCTAAAATGATGCACAGGTCAAATTTTTTTCCAATTTTCCTGAAACGTAGGTGATCTATACACGAAGCCTAACAAAAGTTATTTTGTGGATTTTTTATTTGCAAAATCGTTTGCCCATTGTAGTCCATCAAATATGGCGGCGAAGCTGCTAACCAGGAAGCAAGTAAGTTTCTTAGCAACTGCTTGTCTGATTGTCACCAAACTTGGTAACATTGGTCAGAATGGGGTGCAGGGGAGGTCTGCATATATCAACTGCCAACAACTTCCTGAGTCTGACAATTTCACAGGGAGTGAGTTTCTCAAATACTGTTTGTCCGATTGTCACCAAACTTGGTGTCCATGGTCCGAAAAAGATGAGGAAGAGGCGGTGTGTGACGCCGATCGGCCATGTGGGGGCGCTGTTTTGGAAAATCTGTTTAAATAGCTCATTACTGCCTAATGCAAAAAACGATTGCTGGGCCTACTCTCGGCTTACGTGGCCAATCCTTGTCTTGTGCTTTGTTTGCTTGGACCCCTAATTGCTGCTTGCAGCTATATTTAGGGCCCGAGTACACACAGTGTACAATAGGGACCCTATTGAAACCCTAGTGATTATTCTTTCTTATTATTTTTCTCTGACTTAAATTTTTATTAGGGGGCCTAAACATGAACGAAAGCTCACGAAACTTTCCGCACACGTGTCTTCCCCAGGAAATCATCAATTTTAGGTGTCTCGCGAATGTGCGTGGCAAAATGGTTCGCTAGCGTCCCCTACAGATCAGCCACCCCGAACACTTTGTCCTAGACGTACGAAATGTTGGTGGAACATGTAACATGAAAAAAGGCTCTTGGAGCAATACCCTACATCCAACAGGAAGTCGGCAATTTTGAATTTAATGGTCATTTTTGGCGATTTGCACGCATCGTACTTTAACAAACTCCTCTTAGGGAATTAATGCGATCACTTCCAAATTTGCTCTGTGCATTTTACACACTATGGTGATTAAAAGTTGTACAAACGGTGTGTTTTCACCGATGGGCGTGTCCGTGGCGTGGAAAATACATGATTCGCCATGAAACAGGAAGTTGGTATAACTTCTGTGTACATGCTCAGAAATGCACAAAACTTTACAAGCTTGATAAACTTCCCGCCATGAAGACCTCTATATGCCAATATTTACATAAAGTTAAAGCACCACCTACTGGCAACAGGAAATGTCGTTCTGTGACGCTCTTCTCCTAGCTAGTTTGATAAATCCACTTCAAAACTCTCTTAGAAAAGCAAAAAGACCCTAACAATGACATTTTGTAAACATTGAGAGTTTTCGTTAAATGGCTTCTCTGGGGCGTGGCAGCAAAGGCAAATCCTTCGCCAAGACACATCAAATTCATATAACTTCTCTGTACATGCTCAAATCTGTACCAAACTTTAATAGATTCATAAGAGTCCCGCACTGAACGCATGCATATGTAACAATTACCTTCTAGTCAGAGCGCCACCTACTGGCAACAGGAAGTTACCCTTCAACAAAGCAGCCCCTTCCGCACGTTTGACCGACATTCACAACATTTCTGTGGCCCATGTATGAAATGTACTTCATTGTGTTACTCACAGAATGGACACTTAAAAATAATGTTTTCTTTTTTCAAGATAAATTATAGAGACAAAAAAAAACAGACTGCAATGGGAGCATGTATTTCTCCTAATCTTTTTTTGGGCCAGTGGGAGGAGTGCTATATAGACTCTATTGCCAACATGTTAAAAGATAAAATTGTGTGGTGGGGACACTACATCTGTCACGCACGTGTCCCGCGCACGCCGTCCCCGGAGTACTGATAGCCGATCTGCGACAGGTGACAATCAGCGCCTCCCACACCTGTCCCTTGTTCAATGATTACTCCCCTGTCTTTATATGCTGTCCATTTGTTTGCCCCCATTGCGGGTTATTGGTTGTTACAAGCTAAGGCTAATTGTGTTCCTTAACTGATTTTTTGGTTGTCACGCCAGTTTTGTTACAGAATAACCCGCCTTACCTTGTTCACTAAGATCGCTGTTCCTGTCTTTGTTTGTTTATTTGTTTCCTGTGTTCCCCTGGTGTGGTTTAGGATGGACCCAGCAGGGAGCAGCGATGGTGAGAAGGACTGGCTGTCGGCGTTGGAGGCGGGATACCGGTCCATGGAGGTGAGTGTGTCACAGCTGATTGATGCCGCCCAACATCTCATGGCCGTGCGCACTCCCCTCCAGGTTCGTCGGCTGACGGACCCGATACCCGTCGCGCCCCGGTGAGTGCAGTCAGAGGGGCTGCTCCGAACAAATACGGCGGCAATCCGGAGCGGTGTAGGGAGTTTCTTCTCCAGTTCGGGCTGTATATGGGAGCAGGGGAGCTAACGATCAGGGAGAATATCTACTTGGCGCGCACTTCTACTGGGTGACTGTGGTATGGGACAGCCAGGACGCAGCCATTGGTCGTACCCAGGCTTTCTAGCCTGGTTTTAGTCGGCTTGTCGCCTTCGGACAAGGGTTGCAAACGGAGGTATGGATGGAGCTGGCCTGCGTTCCGGGGGATCTGCCGCTGGATGCGTTTATCGCCAGAGCAATCGCCATAGACGGGCAGATCCGCGAGCGGGACTGACTAGGTCGGCGCACCCCGCTTCTCCCCTACGGATCGAGCTCCGAGCCGGAACCAATGAAGCTGGGAGGCGTGAGGCTCTCCGCAGAGGAGCGGGACCACCGGAGTTGTCGGGGCCTGTGCATTTACTGTGGCGAGGTGGGGCATCTCCGTAAGGATTGTCCGTACACCAAGCCACGTGCTGCAAAGGGGGTGAGTACTACGCGGATCCAACCGACAATGGTGGGGGTGCTAACATTCCATCAGATGTGCAACCCGTTTTGTTGCTCGGTTGTGGTATCCGGTAGTACTCATTCCCATACTAGCTTCAGCTCTGATAGATTCCAGTGCCGCGGGGAGCTTCATCAACCAGGGTTGGTGGCCACACTGCAGTTACCAACACGCAGGTTGAGGTCCCCGATTTCCATCAGGGCGTTGGACAGCCGGCCCGTCAGCAGTGGGGTTGTAACCCATGCCATCAGACCGCTCTCCCTGACCATGAACGGTTGCCACCGGGAGAGACTGGAGCTCCTGGTTCTGTCATCGTCCCTCCATCCGATCATCCTGGATCTCCCTTGGCTACAACAGCATGACTCACAGATCTCCTGGAGTAGAAGGGAGATCCAGGGATGGTCGAAGGCATGCCGGAGGACCTGTCTCCAGCTGCAGTGTGGGACCACCTTCTTGGAGAGCCCACAGAGCGCCCTCCATCCCAACATCCCCGCCGAATACAGAGACTTGGCGGACGTGTTCGACGTGGACAGGGCGAAGTGTCTCCCTCCTCATCGTTCCTGGGACTGTGCCATTGAGCTGGAGGCCGATGCCTCGCCCCCACGAAACAAGATCTACCCGCTCTCGGTGGTGGAAACGAAGGCGATGGAGGACTACTAAGCCGAGGTGCTGGAGCAGGGACTGATCCGCCACTCCACCTCTCCAGGGTCCTCAAGCTTTTTCTTCGTCGGGAAGAAGAACGGGGGGCTCCGCCCATGTATTGACTTTCGAGGGTTGAACAACATCACAGTCAAGTACAGGTACTCCATGCCCCTCCCGTCCGCCATCGAGCAGCTAAGAGGGGTGACGCACTTAACCAAGCTGGACCTCCAGAGCATGTACAACCTCATCCGGGTCCGGGAGGGAGACGAGTGGAAGACAGCCTTCAGCACCACGTCGGGCCACTACGAGTACTTGGTGATGCCCTTCGAACTGACTAACGCTCCGGCTGTCTTCCAGTCCTTTATGGACGAGGTGTTCCGAGACATGTTGGGGAGGTACGTAGTGGTTTACATCTATGACATCCTGATCTACTCCCCGACTGTCTCGGAGCACGTGGGCGACGTGCGTGCTGTGCTCCATCGTCTGCGGCAGCACAGGCTCTTCGTCAAGGGGGAGAAGAGGCTGTTCCATCAAGTCGCCGTCTCCTTCCTGGGCTATCGCATCACTCCGGAGGAGGCCAGCATGGAGGAGCTGAAGGTGAAGGCCGTCCAGTCATGGCCGGTCCCCCAAGTAATCAAGGAGCTGCAGCGATTCCTGGGCTTTGCCAACTTTTACCGCCAGTTCATCAAGAACTACAGCTCTGTCGCAGCGCCCCTTACGTCGTTGCTGCAAGGCAAGCCACAGCACCTCCGCTGGACTTCGGAGGCCGAAGGAGCGTTCAGGGACCTCAAGGGACGATTCATCACCGTGCCTCTCCTCGTCTACCCGGACCCCGTGAAACCCTTTGTGGTAGAAGTCGACGCCTCCGAGGTCGGGGTGGTCCTCTCCCAGCGCCGTGGCAGCCCGCCACACCTACACCCATGTGCCTGCTTCTCGTGGAAACTGTCGGATGCGGAAAGGAAATACGACGTGGGGGACCGAGAGCTACTGGCGGTAAAGTTGGCCCTGGAGGAGTGGAGACACTGGCTGGAGGGTGTCCGTGAGCCATTCACCGTGCTCACGGACCACCGGAACCTGGAGTGCATCCGTGCGGCCAGGCGCCTGAACTTTCGCCAGGCCCAGTGGATGAACTTCTTCGCCTGGTTCCGGTTCACCCTCACATACCGACCCGGGTCCAAGAACAACGCGGCAGACGCTCTCTCACGCCAGCATGAGGGGGACCTCGTCCCTCCAGTCGTCACCTCTGTGATTGCCCCGTCCTGCGTGGTGGGTCCCGTTGACTGGGATGTGGACGCGGAGATCCGCCACCAGCCAACTGCCCACCTGAGAGGGTCTACGTCCCCCGGAGAGTGCGTAGCCAGCTGGTGACCTGGGCCCATCAGACGCCAGCCACTGGACATCCAGGGGTGCACCAGACGGCAGAGACGCTTCGGACGAAGTACTGGTTGCCTGGGATGGGGAGGACTGTGCGCGACCACGTGCGGTCTTGCCGTACATGGGCACAGTCCAAGGCGCCTCGGCACGCACCTGCTGGCCTCCTCCACTCTCTGCCGGTACCTCAGCGGCCTTGAAGCCACATTGCGGTGGAGTTCCTGACCGATCTACCTGCATCAGAGGGGCATACGGTCATCTTGGTCGTGGTCGGCTGTTTCTGTAAGATGGCCCGTTATGTCCCTCTGACCAGAATGCCCACCGCCCTACAGGTCGTTGAGGTGCTGTTCTAACAGGTCTTCCGGCTCTACGGCCTTCTGAAAGACATAATCTCCAACCGCGGCCCCCAATTCACGTCGAGGGTCTGGAAGGCGTTCACGAACCGACTCAGGGTCGCGGTCAGCCTCACGTCCGGGTACCACTCTCAGGCCAACGGGCAGGAGGAGCGGGCAAATCAAAAACTGTGCCGCTTCCTTTGGGCACGACTGCCCCCACGACTGGTGGACGTTCCTCCCCTGGGCTGAATATGCCCAGAACACGTTGTGCCAGTCCTCCTGCCAGTACAGCACCGTGGAGGCGGTGGTGTACTGGCAGCTGGCCAGCTGTTACGCTGGTGTCCCACGAAAACAAAACAATTTTACATGCAGATAGTTTCCATCCTACTTGGCTCATTAATATTACCCCCCTTGGCCAATTTCAGACTTAGACGCATTTGTGATTCTGATGAGGAGTTTAATATTCAATCTATTCATTTACAGTCACGTTTTAGACAGAGAGGATACAAACCTGAGGCTCTTCTACGAGACCATAATAGAGCTCTCTCATTGAATAGGATTGAAACACTTTGTCAAAAGCAAAAGAAGTCACAGAAGCCTTATTTTGTAACTCAATACAGTAAAGAATCAGTTTTGATAAAACACATTAATCGTAATTGGGGCATTATAAAGAGTGACAGTTTGCTCAGTGAAATCTTCAAGGAACCAGTTGGTGTAAGTTTTAGACGTGCACCCACTTTGAAGGATACACTGGTCAGGAGCCACCTTCCAGCTCCCAAACGGGAGTTTTGGCTGAAACAACCTAAAGGTAACTTTGGTTGTGGCAATTGTAATTATTGTACAAATATGGTAAAAGGAGACGCTTTCAAAAATGTTTTTAATAACAAAACTTACCAAATCCCGCTTTTTATTAATTGCAACTCCACTCATGTAGTTTATAGACTTGAATGCCCTGCGGTTGCTTCTACATGGGCCTCACTAAAATGAGACTGAGAGATAGAGTAGCCGAACATAGATATGCCATTCGAACAGGAAATATTAATTATCCTATGGCTAAAAATTATGCCGAAGCGCAACATGGAAGTTATCTCTTTGGACTCCCGGGGTGGAGATAAAATGAAACGATTAAAGCAGCGTGAGACATTCTGGATCTTTACACTTAAAAGGTACAACTTTTCCAGGTCTAAATGATGATATTGATTTTTCCCCATTTTTATAGCTTGAGATATGTGTATGTATGTATGTATGTATGTATGTATGTATGTATGTATGTATGTATGTATATATACACACACATACACTTGTTATTGTTTGAAATATTTATTATGATTATTATTATTATTGATTATGCTTAACAGTTTAGATATCCTTACAGAAGCTTATTTGTGTGTCACACTATTGTAGGCATTAGACTGTCTTATGCGTAACAAAGTGCTGAGTCAGCAGGGAGCAGGGAAACAGATAGTGACAGCACTCTGACTTACAAACTACTAGTAAACAGGAGATAGGCATGATGTGGAGGCTTGAAGAGTGTGTTCACAGATATCTTACCCAGTAGCGACGCCCAGAAGCAGGAGGAGAAACGGCCATGGGCCTCAAGGATTGGGAGAGAGGTCCAATGACACTCAATCAAGATCAGATTGGAAAAACATTGGCTAGAAGATTATCAATGGGCCAAAATACAGTCAGGGCCAGACTTCGTGAACTGCTGATATTGCATGTTGTTGGTCAGGGAAAAGAAGTGGTCCAGAGCTCTGTAAGTTGTATTTATAATCTAACATTAAAGCTGATTTATTAACTTTTTAATTGATCCTTATCAAAGAACACGCAAGAACTGGTGTTAGGATAACCACCCAGATTCCAACACTGCAAAAAGCTTGAGATTTTAGCGATTTCTGAATAAAAAGTGAATAGTAATCTACTTTTATCTACACCAGCCTCATTGTTTTAAGGTTAATTGGTGTCTAGATATTTCTAAATATTAATTATAGATCTATGGAACTTTTTCATGCTTTTCATCTTTATTTAACATACATCGTTTTGAAAGGGTCACTGAATCCGGCAGGACACAGAATTAGGCGTAACACCGGCTATCAAGCGTTCAGTGTTGTCATCCCTAGATATTGCGCAATAGTCTAGAACAATAGCCAAAAATATGCATCTCAATCTAAAAAACGATTTTCTACTTATACGTGATTTGTCTGCTGGTGTCATTGCTATTGGGTCTGTCCTGCCACTGACCCATCCCCAGAATGCAGGGGGAGGACCCGGGCAGCTGTGCATTGGCTGCGCGCTATGTTATCGCCTGAAACACAATGAGGGACAGTGCCTGACGTGAAATTATCTCGATTAAATATTGTATTTTATTTTTTTGTTTCAATCTACCTATTCCTTGATGAATTAACCTATTTTCCTCTGATCTTGTTATTATTATGTTATGTTAATATGTTCCTTTAATTACATTAATATGAAGGGGAAATGTACACTGTTCTTTCATTCATCTATAGAGAGAGGGAGAGAGAGAGAGAGAGTGATCTGCCACTCCCCCACCCTTCCGTGCAGCAGCAATGGAAAGTCTGTGAGATTGTGCTACTCCAGTGACCTTGGAGGTCAATCTGGGAGAAGTGGCATTAATCAAACAGAAGGATAAGGTGGCAGTGCTTACAACAACCCCCCCCCCACCTCCCCCCACACACAACCATCACCACTCCATCCCTCCTACCTCACGCTCTCTCTCTCTCTCTATCCCTTCATTGTCTCCTTGTTTTCTGTCAGATTTTTTTACAATCTGTCTGATCCCTCTCTTTTTTTTCTTTCTTTTTTCTTTGTTCTTTGTCTCTCTCTAGTTTGGTATTTCTGTTACTCTCCTCCAATGATTTAATTGTGTCCTCTCTCTCTCTCTCACCCACCCTGTCTTACCCCTCCTCAGGGTGTGCCTGACTTATCCCATCTCATCCTGATGTTAATAGACTCCTAAATATCAGCATTAGCCTGTGGACATGCCGCCAACATTTACGCAGGACAGGAAATGACTTGGATGCCTGCTGGCAGGTTTCAGGCATCTAGCTATTGATTCCCTTGTTGTGATCGCTGCACCACTGCATATTTTATGGAAATGGAGCTTGTGGGGAACAGGATATGCATATTTGTGTGCGTACGTACAGCATTTAAAAATTGATTTTGTGCCATCCCTCTACACTGCACCTGCTTGTTTGGTTTATCGGTAATGTGCTATTGTTGTCTCTTAATGTCAAACATAAATGCAAATACAGTATTTGGGTAAATGACGTGACGTGTCATTTCTTTGTCCAAACACATTAATAACACTTGCTTTTTAAGTATATGACATGAAAAGTGACACTACTTTGTCTCCTTTATTTATTTATAAGGTTTTAATGATCTTTTCCTACATAAGGTATTTTTAAGATTTTGAAATGCCAAAAGGCCACAATTACATTTGTGATAAAAATATCTTGAACTGTAATAAATGTGTAATAATTGTATTCTGGCATGGTTTTATAACCTTATATATCAACATTGCGCAAAATGGTATTAAAATTATGTGTGCAAGTTTTTTCTTATATATGAGAAAGATTGTCTGGAAAAAGACATTTGATTGATGTCATTCGGTTTAACCAATATAAAAGGCACCATTATATATCAAATTATGTGATCAATATAATGTAACAGGATGTGACATAATTCAGACATCTGTGAAGGACCACATAAATGTGAAGCAAAGTAAGTAACTGTCTCTTAACTATTTAAAAAATATATGGTTTCACTTGCTCATACACGTCCCGAAATATCAGGTCATTCTGTACAACCGCTGTAAAGCATACAAAATGTTGTAATAGTTTAAAAATATGTATTAAATATAAAATTTTTGATTGTCCATTTGCATGCTAGGTCAAGGTAATAGCATAGCTAGCTAGATTTTCACCTGTTAGCATAGATTGATTTTAAAATGTCATTCGGTTAAACCTAAAGTGTAATTCGGTTATACTGAAATTCTGGTTGTACCGAATGACCAACTGGTTGTACAGAATGACGACAATGTACTTTGGTCATATTTTTACATAATCTGTATTAAATAAATAAAACATTTTATTAATAGGAAATGTGCAGTGTATTATTAAATCCTTTTAATTGAATTTGACCTTTGCAGATGCCTTTATGAAATAAAAAAAGGCAGCTTGCTACTGGGAAAGGATCAATGCTAATCCTGTTAAAAAATAAATTATTTTGAAAAGAAGAGAAAAATATAATATAATGGTGGTTATAAGTGGTTTATATTAGGGCTGGGCAATATGGAACAAAAATAATATCTCGATATATTTAGGTTGAATACTGATACACAATATATCGGTATTTTCTATAAAGTGGGCTAAATCCTTCAGGCATAGAGAAAAAAAACAGGAAATCTGACATTTTTTATTTTAACGACATTAATTGACAGGTGAGCATTCTCTGGTGTCTCCGCCACTTTGACACTCTGAACGCACTATGTGCAGGCATGGAGGGAGAGACGAACAAATCGAAAAAAAATCATGAATAAATGCATAATATAACTATATCGATATAAACGATATTGTCAACTTTTATATCTCTTTTGAAAAAATTCTGATATAACGATACATATCGGTATATCGCCCAGCCCTAGTTTATATTAAATTGCCCTGTGAAAATTATTCCTCTGAACCTGCATGTTAACTCCACAGCAATGTAATATTATTACGAATATTAGGATTTCTCCAATTATTATTATTATTATTATTATTAACTGTATTATATCACTTAAAATACACTATTATCTATTTAATTGTTTTAACCATACAAACATTTTTCCAAGAACAATTAAATGCTTCAATAATTTACATATTTCACTTTAACAACAAGTTTTATGTTGATGTGTTCATTCCAATAACAATAACATTTTTCAATGTGTTCAATCCAAAAACAATTAAATATTTCAATGTGTAAAGTAATGTATTTGCATTAATAACAATAAATTGTGCTTTTGTGGCTATTTTTGTCAATTTATTGTCTTAACACATTCAGACCAGACTATCAAGGGCAGCAGCTGTAGACATTCGGTATAACCAGCTTTGGTAATTCGGTAAAACCAGCATAATAAATATTTAAAATGAATAATATTGTTTTTCATGACATAAGGAACTACAATAATCCAAATATAAAGCGGGTAAGGCTATTTTTTTCTACATGTCCTTTTTTTTCAATTTCCTGCGCAATGTTTTACCTGAAAATGTTGGAGGATTTAAAGCAGTCTACTGAAACTATAAAATTTATGGGATAAATTATCACGTAATTTGCTATTTATCTTGTGTTACATACTTCATACTAGGGGGGCCTGAGAGTAGGGTGGAATATTTTTTGCATCAAACGCTTCCATTTCCTGCATTCTGGTGAATTTCTATGAACCAACCGTTGTCTTCTATGTACCAATTTATGGTGGAAATGTCTCTAAAGCAAAATACAAAATTATGGAAGAGGTGCCGATTAAAAAAAAAAAATGGAATATAATGCAATTCGGGTCTTAAGAATGTTTTCTAATTCTCCCTCAAAATAGGTGTGTAAGTTCGCATATCTTAACGTAAAAAGGGCTGAAACACATTTAATAAATGAATAATAATAATAATAATAATAATAATGTTTAAAAAATGAATAATATTACTAATAATATTTTTTATTTTTAGGGGTGCTGAAAATTATTTTGAGGGTCTAGAAACGCCTATGATGCTTACCTCTGTAATGTTTCGTCTTCCCAGTTCTGTGCTAGTCTCGTCACTTCATGTGTTTATCTTGTATATTGAGCCTGTTTTCCTGTCACTCCCTGCCCCGTGTTTCCCAGTCTCGTTAATTCCACCTGTGTCTGTTTAATCATGTCTAATGTGCTGCACCTGTTTCTTGTTGTTGTTAGCCAATAGTCTGTCTCCCTGTCTAGTCTACTTGTGTATTTAGCCCCAGTGTTTTCCCCAGTCCTATGTTGGTTATTGTTGAAATGTTGCGTTGCTCTTGTGTTCCTGCCTTTGTGCCCCTTTTTGTTTCTTTTTTTAAAATAAAACCTTGTTTATGTTCGATGCGTTTCTCACGTTTAGGTCCTTACCTCGATCGTGACAGAATAACAGACCTAGATATGGACCCAGCAGACAGCACCCCGAAGCCTATCCTGTCAGGATCTCGTCTCGCCAGGAATTTTGGGCCCCATGACAAAAAAAAAAAAAAAAAATCAAATTGGGCCCCCTCTGCGCAGATGTTGTCACACTTCTAGGCAGGGCCGGCTCTACCCAATTTGGTGCCCTAGGCGAGATTACTCCCTGGTGCCCCCCCCCCCAAACACACTCATAAAATTGAATGGCACCAACAACTTTCAAGTAACTCTTTCCAGCGTCTTTTCTAAAATTCTACATGTCTGGACTTCGTTGCAGAAAAAGGCATCTATGGTATCATCAAATGACACCTGCCTAGACACATCGCGGTTGATGCTTATCAGTGCAAGTCCATTTAAACGCTCTTGAGACATGGTGGATCTCAGATACGTCTTCAGATTCTTCTCCTGTAGGAAGCTGAGAATTTCTAAAGTTGTTTTACCTTTTGGCAAGTGTGGGAAACTCTGCAACCCCTGTGCCAGTTTCTTCCAGTCCAGGTCTGATTGCCCACTACGGCTTAGGGTGTTGCTGAGTGTTTCGCTGTTTACTTAGCTCTTCGTTGGGCAGGTCAAGGAAGTTGACAAGTACATCAAACGTCTTCTCAACTTCACCCAACTAATTAAGTATTTCCTGCAGTGACACAATGGAGACATCCACCACCACATTGAAAAAGGAAATTTCCATTTTCTTTAGTGCATCTGTCATTTCATGGTCAGGAACCTCATAGGAGAACTGTCTCTTAGTTCTTCGTAATCTCTTCTGCTTTAGAACTCCCTCTACATTCATCTTGTCACACATCTCCTTGGCAGAGACTTGGGCAGAGGCAAATCTGCTGTCTCTGTAGCTTACAAGGGACGCTTCAGTTTTCCTTAGAAGGACCACTGCAACATCCATTTGCATTATTTCTGACTGCAATAATTTGCTGACATGCTGAATGTTTGTCAGGATTTCATGCCACACCACAGTACAGATTGAGAATCTGTATGATCCAACCTCTTCAGCTAGAGATTGTGCCTCGATTTGTATAGTTGGGTCTGTGGCATTGTCTCTCACTTCTATAAGTGCATCTCTGACTTTTGCAGCCTGGTTTCTCACATCTCACTGTTGATTCGACTCTCCCATCTTGTATCTGACCAGGATTTCAGGGTTGTGGTCACATGTTTTTTTAATATGGACCATCGCTAAGTGGAGGCAGAAAATAGCGTGAACACCTTCTGCAGGTAGCCAAAGTAGAAAGCAGCATCTGCAGAACTTTTTGCTGCATCAGCTACCACCAGATTCACTGTGTGTGCTCCGCATGGCACAAATAAAGCCCTTGGTTTTTTTTCCAGAAGCCTGGCCTTGGACTCCTTTCCTCTTCCGTTTCATACTAGCTCCATTATCATAAGACTGCCCTCTACAGTCTTCAAATGGGATGCTGAGCTCTTCAAGTCTCTTGAGAATGAGTGTTGAAAGGCTTTCTCCAGTGGACTTCTCTGCCTCAAGGAACCCCATAAAATACTCTTTTATTTGTGGGGCGTCCTCAACTGCAACATGTCGAATGATGACCGATAGTTGCTCTTTATGGCTCAAATCAAGGGTGCAATACAAAATGATTAAGAAGTATTTGTTTTGTCGATTTTCTTTGATAATTTCCTCCACAATCTTTCTACCAATGCAATCAATGAGTTCATTTTGAATATTTTTTCTTAAGTAGGCTGTACGGATAACTTGTGTTTCCAAGTCAGCAACGTGCTGCTTCAGTACTGGATCAAACTTGGCCATGAGCTCTACTTCTTTCAGGAAGTTGCCGTTATTTGGTTCATAAAGTTTTTATGTGGTTCCCTTGAGAGCAATATTTTGCTCTGCCAATGACTGTATGATGGCCACCAACCTGGTCAGGACTTCATGCCACTTCCTCCTTTCAGCTTCTATTAATGCCATCTTAGCTCCGTCTATTGTTTGGCCCTTGTTGAGACAAGTTTCAAGTTCTTTCCATAAGGTCATGTGCTTCCAATGATCTGGACTGTTCACATGAGTTTTTAGTACGTCGCTGTTTAGTTTGTATTTTTCTGTGAGAAGAGTTTGCAACAGAAGCAGTATAAACTGTTGTTTATAATGGAATATACCATCCAGCTTCTCTTGATCCTTGCTCTATTGATTATAGAGTCTATAGAGTCTATAGAAGTAGTGGTGATGGCAACTTCTCCCATTTTCTCTTTTTGGAAATTCAAAGTCTGATGTTAGCTGATATGGCCCCCTGTGGACTAACTCCACCCTCACCTTATCAGACAGGGATGGCCAGTCAGCAGGGTCTATAGGTGCTGCCTTGAGAGATTCCTCGTGTACTTCAGGATGTATTGACAGGGTGTCCTCAGGTTGTTGAACTGTGCTTGTTCCTTCACCTGCAAGCAAATGAAACGCATGCAAATATAGATATTAATCCTTCAGTATTAGTAACGTCACACAGTTAATTACAAATTAAAGGACATCAGGCAACAAACACATCTGGAGCATAAATTATGAACAACAGTAGTATTGTTCAGTAACATGTAATTCCAGAACTCACCTGTTTCAAGCTGACTTTCAGAGGTGGGTGGTGTGGTTGACGTGGTAGTGCTGCTGCTGCATGACACCTGACTTGTAGCTGTATTTAAACATAGTGTACATCCATACTGTCACACCACTGCATTAAGTTTGTTCTGTCATTCTACTTCACGTAATACATTAATTAATAAAGATTGATATAAAGTAGGCACTGTACAATAAACTTTATTTTATTTGACTAACACCTACATTTACTGTAATTACTAACAAGATTGTACCATTTAGTAACGATAACAACATAGCAGTGTGTCAGAGACCACAAAGGGCTAAACTTACATGCTTCAGAGAGTGGTGTTTGTGTGGATGTTGCATCAGAAAGCCCCACTCCGGCAGCTGTTTGGGGCATCTGTAAATATTTTCTGAGTGCATCTAGACAGATATAGAGTAGATAAACGTATTACTGTACATGCAAAAAAAAAAAAATTTTAAAAACTGCTGCAGCTTGCAGACTACCATTTTCATCAGTTGTCTATTAATTTTCAGCACAATATCAAGCGCGGAAAGTACAGTTGGAGGAGAACTATGCAGCAGCAACAGTGTCATTGGGCACACAGTTGGGCACAGAACAGTGATGACAACAGTATAGTCAAATTCATTTTCAACTCTACCAAACATGATGTGATGAAACTGGAATTAAATACAAAATCAGACCGCACATACAGGCAGGGATGATAACTGTAGAAACATCTATTTTATAACTGAACTTTTACGTTCTTCGTTCTCATCAGACAGAAACAGCGCCGATGCAGTGCATTTCACAACACAGAGTTCAGCCAGCAGAATAGGTCTTTTACGTTTTAAAAAGAATGCCCGATACACGAGCTGATCATTCGGCGGAGCATACGGACGTTTAGGCCTCTACTTTTATTCCTATCATGTTTATTTATCCTTCTAGCTATCAGTGTCATCATTTAGCGTGTTAAGTCAGCGTTGCCTTATTTCAACCTCGCTAGCGAGCTAGCACAAATGAAACGTCTTCACACTAAACGGCATAAAAAAAACGATGACTGTTACCTTTATATTGTGACTTCTTCTTCTCCTCTTCTTTTCTCCTCTTTTGGTTCTGCGCACCCGACGGCTTTGACGGCCTTTTCATCTCGCAAATAATAAATCACCTGTCTCTGTCACTTGACCTGACCTGACCTCTGATCACGTACCGAGCGCACTTCAGGGTCAGAGGTGTGCAGCGCACCCAATAACCACACCTCACGTGACTTAGCAGAACAAATTAGGAAC
>JAODOY010048588.1:0-19015 GCA_025399855.1 Forbesichthys papilliferus | reverse complement strand
GACGGGTGAGATGTTGAACTACATTATTAACACTGTTCTCTACTCCCCCCCCTCCCCCAGAGAGCTCTCACACTGTTCTCTACTCCTTTCCCCCCCCCCAGAGAGCTCTCACACTGTTCGCCAGACAGACAGCTGACAGGCAGCCAAGCAAACGTACCTCCCCAATGTCTCCCTGCACCACGCGGATGGGGTCCACCAATATGTCTCGGGCCAAGCGCTCGATCCTCTTCCGAAAGGTAGCGCTGAAGAGCAGAGCTGTGTGAACACACAGGTGTTTGAATACAACCAGATGCTTTGAAAGTAAACAAATACAGAGAACACACACACAGCCACACACACACACGTACAGTACAGAAGTACAGAAGACTGGAACTTACTCTGCCGGTCTGGACGGACGTGGCTGGCTATAGATCTCACCTGGTATTCTGAAAAGAAAGGTGAAGATTCAAGATTCTTAATTTATAAGAAATAGTGGCACTCATGCACAGGCTGGACCCGGCAAGATACTTTGGACTTATATAGAAGAAAATATAGAAGAAAATATAGAATAATAAAAAAAACGAAAAAAAAATGGATGCTTGGTTAAAATGTAATTTAAAAATGTTTTAATTGTCTTGTTCAGTGTGTGTGTAGCCCATTTATAAACAACCAACAGTGCTGTACAGAGTTACGCAATAACAACAATAAAATACAACATACAATGAATTCAAAACACAAAACCAACAAGCACAGGTGTCTCTAACGCTACCCGAACACAACAGAACAGAAATACGATTTAAGATGGGACTTAAAAGTGTTGATGGTGCAAAGGATAATCTGACAGAAACGAGGAGATCCTTCCACAGCCGTGTGTGTGTGCGTGCGTGTGCGTGTGCGTGTGCGCGGTCTTTAACGTGGTGACCCACCAAAGCCCATGTCAAACATGCGATCCGCCTCGTCAAACACCAGGTAGGTCACTCGCTGCAAGGATGTGGCCTTCTTCTTCACGTGGTCAATCAGACGACCCTGCACGCGCACACACACACGCACACACACACACACGCACAATGACTAAACTTCAAAGCTCACATTTCAAAACACAACACCACCAGCTCTTCACCCGACCCCAGCCCCGGGTCTCACCGGAGTGCACACCACTATCTCGGCCCCCTCCTGGAGGGCCTTGGCCTGCTCCCACATGCTGCCGCCACCGTACACCGCCACGGAGCGCAGAGAGTACGCCTTCCCGAAGCGCTTGCACTCGGCATGGATCTGTGGACACACGCAGCGGTAATCATGGCACACACAACAACAGTGAACTGAGAAGTCCACGCACGCACGCACGCACTTGGTGTTCTATTACCTACTTCCCACTCAAAGTCATATGACAAATTCGCTGACTTCTCCCTGCCTTTTCCTGACTAAAAACCAGAGTTCCCATGACCTATATTGGAGGGAAAGCCCGTTCACCAGAACAAAGTCTGTGTATAAGGGGCAGCTTGACAATGATAAAACAAACTGAAGACGACTGTGGTTAAATTTCACACATGTGCTGCTACGCATTTAAACATGCAGACCAACAGTTCCAGGATTTGTTGACACAGCTCAAAATGTAACGCCACGTCCAGTAACATTCCCATGAATGGCAGCTCTTTACACATGCTGCAAACAAGATACCTGATGTTCCACGATTTAAACCCAAAAATAAAAGTACTGTAATTCCCTCAATTTCCATTCCTGGAATAGGCGTCTATTTGTATTTATTCCATTATATTCCAGAACTTCCATGAGCAGAGGGAGCCCCCAGTTTGCCCAGACATCATACCTGCTGACACAGCTCTCTGGTAGGACACACTATGATGGCGATGGGTCCCTCTCCGGGCTCCAGCTCCTTCTGGTCCATGATGTGCACCAACATGGGCCAGATGAAGGCTGCCGTTTTCCCGCTGCCGGTCTTGGCGATGCCGATCATGTCCCGCCCCGACAGAGCTATGGGCACCCCCTGCACCCCCATCCCATCGCCCCACCCCACCGGAGAACAGAGGTGTTACAACAGGACAGGGACACTACTAACACTTAACAGCAATACGGTCACAACAGTGAAAACAGTTCACGGTTAAATGCTGTAGCTAATCGGTGGATATCAGTAATACTTCATTATCAACAGTCAATAATGTGATTTAAAACTTATTTTGTAGTTTTCCATGGCTTCATGACTTGGACTAGGTCAAGTCTAGTCTTATCCCAGAGGGCAACAGGAGAGACAGTGCAGGATATCCACACATAAATAACAAAGAAGATCGTCATGACATACAGTATAAAGAGTTGGTAATAAGATATGGAGACTTTTCCGTTACACATGCAGTTAATTAGCGGTTCGTAGCATTTAATTGTGTAATGGCCATATGAGTAAAGGTCCCACAGACCATCGTCAAAACACACAGACCAACCCCAAGGTTAAAACGGGTAGATGGAATAATGTGTGTGATTTATTAACCATCATAATTCTCGCCGGTGACTACCATACGCATTTTTTCCAAACTAAGTTCCCATAATGCGGAAGACTTCGGCTCTCCCATTTGAAACAACAAGAACATCATCAGTTCCTAATAGGGACCAAATGTGCCAGTGTTGTACCAGGATGGGGTCACAGTACCTGGCACTGGATGGGTGTAGGCTGAGTGTACTCTGACTTGCGAATCTGGTGCATTAGCTGCTCATCGAAGCCAAAGTGCGCGAAGCTGGTGCACATTTTGGGCGGGGCGGCACCAGACACCTGGAAAGGTATAGGAAAATAAAATTAAAAACAACAACAAAAACAACCAATATGATGTTTTGACGAATGTCCATAGTGTGACAAAGAAAATATTTCAAGGAAGGTCATTCTCTTGGTGCTGGCTTGAAGATGTATTGCGAAATGTTGTGGACTTACCCTCATGTTGAGCTTATTCCTTAACTCCACCACTTGGCATCCTGTGAGGAGACTCAGCTCTTCGTGTTCGTTGTAAAAGTTCTTCTCGAAGGGTGGATAGTCGATCTACAAACAAAAGAACATTCCTTTTAAGCCTCTCCCGGATGTTTCTTATAAATCCATCCTAATCGAGCCCGATTAAAGGTGGGTTGATTTAACAGCCAACAATTCAGAGGTTCACAGGATAGGACTATTGTTAAGGGAGATTGTGGTTTGATTTTTCGCTGTGCACACAATGTGCCAAAAATGTTATTATTAATAGGATACGGTTCATCAGGCAGTGAGATGGATGCTAGCATAGAGCTGCTAAATAGCTGGCCGATGACCAGGCTATGTACATTCAGGGAATACAAACGTTTTCCCCATTGTAAATTAAAGACTTGTGAAGCCCTTTGAGACTCAAATGAGTACCAGACACCATCTCTGCTCCATCAGTTCCAATGGCTCACCTCAGAGTGGTCGATAGGGGGCAAGGGCATGATGATTTTCTTGGTTGTGGGTGCGATCGGGTTGCCGTCGCTGTCATATTCCACGTTCTCATCCTCGTCCTCCAGGGTCAGCCCGGCCGTGGGGTTCTCCGCCATGTAGCGGAAGTAGGCTTCCTGCAGAGAGCACAACATGGAGTGTAAACCTCCCCAACACTTGGCCTGCAGAACGCAGCATCCAGGCTTAGAAACAACCACCCACCCCTCAACAAATTCCCCATGAGATGATCGAAACTTCCGAAACAGCATCATAGCACTTGCATGTGGAAATCAACTACTGCTAGGACATGTTTGTCCCCTTTTCAAACAAATGTACTTAAAACATAAAGTAATTATTCTCAACAATTCAGGTTGCATATTTAAAGTGTACTGCACCCCAGCTCTGAGCCTGACTCCACCCACTGCACATCTTGAACCAAAATGCAAATACATATTGCCCAGTAGGTCATGGGATCCCCAGAGTTGGCAACCTTGAACAAAGATGCCTTAACCCCTACTTGTACCTTGAGATACTTCATTTGTACTCATTGTTAAGGTGAGTGAGGGGAGGCAATTGATTTTAATGACGCTTGAGTGGACCAAGTGTACCAGCCAAGTCCACTGCCGATTTTTAACAGATATGCGCATAGAGCCATTTTCAAACCATAAAATCACAAATTTTGAGAATTCTGTGAATATTAACACTGGCATTTGTGTATCATCACAGTGCAGTCTTGTTATTTAGTTTTACAGCTCAACAACACAATTTAGGGTGCAGCTACTCTTCAAGTATATAAAATATGCAAACTGAATTGTTGTTCATAACATTTGAACAGCTGGAGGAAATATTTTATTGCTGAAAACCTCAAATCAGATGGTGGATTAGGAACTTTGGATGTTTCACTCACTTGTTCATCCTCTTCTTCAATGTCATCACGAATACCCCTGGAAAGACAAGCGGAGAAAAAAAACTTCCCTGCAACTCGTTCACAAACCCAAGGCAGCCCTTATCCCTCATTGGTAACTTATTGGGGGATACATATGTTGTTACTAATGCCAGGATTGCTGGACGTGGGTCAAATTATGTGGAAAACTATATTTCCAACATGGCCAAACTGTTAACGCTTTCTTTGATATATGGTCCAATAGTTGTAATGCGAGTTACCATTTAAGATTTTGATCAAATACATTTTTATATCCATAGTTCAAATTTGAGCACTCGCAGGAGCAGCTTTGAGACTAACAGGGAACAACGAAACACAATACGAACTCAGAGTCTTACTTCTCGATTTTCTTCTCCTTTTCCTCTAGTTTCCTCATGTCTTTGGCAGCTTGGTTCTGAGAAAGTGAAACAGAGAAGGTTAGTTGAGAAGACAGGAAAGCATTCTCCCAGTGGAGACATTTAGATGAAATTCCAAAAACACATTCATGCGTTAAGAAATGTACATGGCGGATTAATACAGCTCACTGCTTAGATATGGGTTGTCTAACCTCAACCTGCGCCATGAAAGCATCGAGCGGGTCATCCTCGCTATCTGAGCCACCGCCAGATTGCATCTGCTGCCTTGTGGGAGAGTTCTCTGCCGGAATATAGGGCAGGTCGACATTGCTACCAGACTCCTCTTCATCGTCTTCAAAATATCTGGATGGAAAACAGGAGAGAAAAAAAACGATTGTGGCACCACTTTCATGAATGGCGGGAGGATTGTCTCAGGGGTATTTTGTCATGGTCTTCTACTCCCAGCCAGAAGGTCATGGGATCCCCAGATTTGGCAACCATGAACAAAGATGCCTAACCCCTACTTGCACCTTGAGATACTTCAATTATATTCATTGTTAAGTTGCTTTCGATAAAAGCATCCTCTAAATGACCGAATTATAATTTTCACATTGTCAACATATCTGTAGAAATTACAATATACGTAGATGTATATGGTTCAGGAGTAGAATACCTCAAGTGTATGTGCATGTATGTATGTATGTATGTATGTATGTATGTATGTTAAGCTTAAACAAGGGCAGACTCACGCATTTTCTTCATCAAAATTGGCTCTTTTTGTCCCTATTTTGTAAAAAGAAGGGAGTTGCTGGTTTTTGCCATAACCACCCGCTGCCCCAATGGCTCCGAAAGTTGTATGAGATTTTTGAGGTGGGCGGGGTTCCTCTTTTTTACCTCCGCTACCACCAAGAGCAAACCCTCCAAAACCAAAACCTCGCTTGCCACTCGGTCCACCTTTATTCCAATTCATGACTGTCCTGTGGTTAAAGAACACAAACACAGCACACACATTATACATCGATCGCATTTATAATATGGTGCAGACTCTCCTGTAGGTGAAACTATCTCATGGGCTGGGCACAGTCATGTCGACGCGTACTGTATAGTCTGTACCGTACCTGGTGATTCAAATATAAAAAGATTGTCTTGTTTTGATGCTCGAAAAATATTTAAACATTTTTGTATAATATTACCGGAGTGCAATAATAAACTGCCCACATAGGCTATGCTCATCCAGTACGCCAGGCAATAATATTAATTATGCATTGCGTGTGAGATCGTCATCAGTAAAAACCGTGATCCGATGATAGCAATAATGTAGCTGTGCGGGTGTAATTGCTATGCTTTACGAAGCCACACACGCAAAAACATGTATTATAAATGGTTGTTAACGCTAATATGCATAACCCATCGTGCGTCCGTGACCACGTAAGGCCGCGAACCAGGGCTCGGTTGTGTGCGAGCTGCAAGTACAAGGCTCGACGAACTGCGTCAAATGCAGCTTAGTTAGGATTCTCTCAAGAGTCTTAGTTGTTCATAAGATCGTATATATGAAGTTTATACATCTATAGTGCCGCTATATATACAAGCCAACCTTATTTACCTGTCTCTGATCCCAAATATGCTACGGTAGGCTAGTTCACAACTCAACCTAACTGGAGAATTACGTCATCAGTGTGCGCATTTTATTTGTGTACGTTTTGAACGTGTTTTTAGAATCATAGGAAAGGTGCAACATAAATAAACCAACTATAATATTAAAAATACATTTGTAGAAATATGTATTTAACGTGAGCTATGAAAAAACGGAAAATTAACTACAAAATAAAACCAACATAATAGTATTAAACAGACTGCAAGCCTCAACATTCAACATAGATAATATATGAATATGTCTTGAAATATTGTTATGTAAATATTGCCAAGAAAAAGGGGCATCGCATGTGAATTTAGCATTTGTAAGCTTGTCCCAGAAAAGGTGTGTGCATTATTATTTTCTTTGTCGTAGATGTGCGCGACAAGCTGTTCCTCGTCCAATGGCAACACAGGATTTCCAGAGCCTGTCAAAAACATCCCGTTGGTAAGGATGTTAGCTAGCTAGGTTATCCCATAGCTGGCTGACTGCGAAGTATTTTTAATCTCTCAGCATTGAAAGCCATACCGCATAGGTTTGTTATTGTATTTATTCATTATTTAATAATTTATTTATAGCTTTTGTTTTTTCTTCTTTAGATATTACAATTTTGATTTCAATTTAAGGTTGCGCTCGTACGTTTGCTACAGTACGGTAGCTACGGTACCGCTGAAACATGGGTGTTATTTTGTACTGTAATGTACAGCTACCGTAGTGATCTGAGCTCGTTATATGGTTTCCATGTACCATGGACATGCATAGTTGTAAATTAGATTGCAGCAAGAATAGGTTTTTATAAAAGTTGTTTAATAAAGATTCGTTTAACCATCACATTAGACGATGTAGGATATTGACCAAATCAGCATGCACACAATGCATCAGTTAATACGCAGATTTCTGAATATCGTGTATATTCTAATAATACATAGAAGCAAGTGTATTTTGTTCAAGGGACATCCTACCGTTTGTGTTTGCAAAAAAATTGCACACCCCTTTTTCAAAGATGGGTGCTCAATTACTATTATTATAAATTGGGGAGGAAACATGGGGTGCTGGGGGCGCTAAAACGCAATCTACTAGTGTACATTTGTTCTTGGCTCTCTACAGATATTCCTGGGATGTGTTCTTGAAATACTTAGCATTCAGAATCAACAGGATCCATGTCTTTTCTGGTAGGTGACACTTATGCGTGACCAATGGGCTGTTCTGGAGATATATATATATATATATAAGTAACAGTGTAAGGCAATTGTTTTTTTCCTATACCAAGTGCCACGAATAGTGCTCAGATTAGCATTTCAGTCAGCACCTGAACACAACCTTAAGTGAGGTCATTTTTAATGTTGAAACTATAATCATTATGTCTTTTGATGTGCCTTGTCTTCACTGTGCTTGTTCTCTCTCTTTTTCTCCCCCTCCATGTTTGTGATATGTGTCTGACAGCGTTGGGTATCAGAAAAATTAAGTGTGGAGAGCCTGCGAGATTTGGAGTTATTTGGAGGTGAGTTGAAAGGCAAGATGGGTTGCAATCAGAGCAATCAATATGTTAATGCTGTTGCTACCTGTTAGGCCTGTGGTGCGTTTTTGTGCTGTGTGTGTGGCTACATTCTGTTCCAAATGCATTACAATAATGCTTTATCTGAAAAGAACAAGGAACACACTTGCTTTTAATTTTCCTCGTTTCTTTCTCTGTGCATCTGTGGGGTATTGTTTGGCATACCGTTTCCAGTTGGTGTTTAAATGCATGTGTGGAGTACCGAGCAGCCCCAGCTCACGAGCAATAGTGTTTTTATCAGACAAAGTGTGGCTGAACTAAGCTTCCTTACCTTAATATAAGTCTTCCTTACGCTGCTGTTTTGTTAGGAAATAAATTGTTTGGAGGCCAAAGCAGCTGCCATTGACTTCTGTTCTTTCTTAAAAACACACGTTTAATATGTCTACAAATACAATATTTATTGTAGTATTTAATTTTAGATATATATGTTTGAATTTAAATGTACAATAGTACACTACCTTTTAAATACATTTGTGTCAGTTGAGTACATATGCTGGAGTCTACTAACCCTATTCATATTTCCCTTTGTTAATCTATTCTCTCCCGTCATTCCTTGACCAAGCTTTCTATTTCTTTTTCTTCAATATATCATACACACCTGATGTCATCAGCACAGAAAATGGCAATTTTATATGTTCATAAAGTCAATTTCAGATTTTGTGATTTCTTTTACTGCAATTTTATTGTCTAAAATAACCAATTAGTTGAATCAAAACATCTACAGATTAGAGATGGAGATGTTTTTTGTAGACATGGTTATGAGAAACAATGGAAGTCAATGGTGGATGACAACTCATTGTCACAGCTAATTATGTGCTTACTATGATCAAGGTGTTAATTCATGTCAAAGGCTTGCAGGGGACATATTGATGTATAGAAGCTGATCTTAGGGATCAGTATTGCTTTAATATACACAGAGAGGCAGTGTGTGTGTGTTGTGATACGGTCACATTTTTCATTGAACGTATCACAGGGTTGTGTCGTCAATGCTGTTTTTTGGCAAATCCATTTAGTGGAGCCAGCAAAGTCCGTCAGTTAGAGACGGCTCTGCAGCTTCCGATGTGGACACGCTTCAGTTGAAACGCAGACCTCTCCTGTTGTGCGTTGTTCTCACACCATTGTTGTGGTCTTTCTGTCCCAGAACAAGCTCAGGGACTCTCTCACAAGAAAGTAAGTGTGGTACCGCATTCACTGACACCCCATTGCTGTGTGTGTGTGTGTGCGTGCATGCATGTGTTTGTTTCTCTCTGTGTGTGTGTGAGAGCGTACCCTGCACATGGCTGTGTGCACATGCACATCCATGCATGAGCTTCTGGTTTGTGGCATCACAATGAATAAATATCAATGAATGAATGAATGAACTTGATCGAAACGAAAACACCTCTCCGTTCCATGCCAAAGGGTGCTCCCTCAGATGCTTTGCCCCCCAAATTGGACACGCATTGCCAAGACTGGAATATTGTGGTGCGGTCTGCACCACTGTGTTTGTGTTCCCGTGTCAGTGTGCACACAGAACGGGTGGCTAGCAGACGGCGATGTGATATTGATGGAATTTGACAAAGTGTATTGGCTCATAATCGCTGACGGTGCTTTTTAGCGTTCCGGGTCTATTTCTGTGGTCTGTGGGAGCCTTAGCATTGCAGTGATGATGTCACACTTTCTTAATAGTCGTACTGTCGATTGGTGGGTTTCAGGTGGATGTGGGAATCTTTTTATAATTTGATCTTGGGGCATAGGCCCAGAAATGTCCCAGTTGAAGGTGTTTTCACTGTTAATTTGTTAAGGTCCAGTAGATGCAGAATCTTTCCAAAGTCAATAAGTAATTGTGTTAAATAATCGTGATATTGACCAAAATAATTGTGATTATGATTTATTTTCCATAACCGAGCAGTAGGGTTGCACAATATTGATAAAATGTGATCTTGCGATATTGGTCATGAAGATTGCAATATTGATATTCTAAGTTAAAAAAACACGTTATGTGAAAATGCATCAAAATATATTCACAACATATCAAAGCAACAAATTTTTACATTTCACAACACATTTTCACGTGTACAGAAACCGTAATTCCAAGCTACCGAGGAGGCATTCTTTTTGGCCAAAAATGTTTCTTCATAGATCTCTATTATGTCATTAGCGTCCTCAGCCACACATCTTACTGTTCTGTCTAAATCAAACACAACTAAGCCAAACAGCCAATGGACGCATCCCTCCACTAAATAAACGGAATATTGCACTTCCTGCAACATTTTCGATATGATGTTGCACGATATGATATTGTGATAACGATACTGAGTCGATACATGCTGCACCCCTACCGGGCAGCCCCAGCTCACAAGCTGCCAGCGCATCCAGGACTGCATATAAAAAGTTAATAGGATCAGCGAATGGTGTTTTTTGTTGACCATCTGTATACTCTCTATATATATGCAAATACATGCTTTCAGTGGTCACCATGGAAACTGCATATATGCCTAATACACATTGCTTTCTTGTTTGGCAAACGAACATTCTACTGCTGTCCGTTACTTTACATAATTTGAATGGCTACATTTTGGCGTATTTTAGCATGTAAAACAGAATGATCTGAAATATGTGCAGAGATGTCCGCTTGCTTAAAAAACAAAGTATATGCATGTTCTCATGGGCTATTCTCACATTAATTTGAGTTTAGATAGCGCTACACACTGCACTCTAACAATATCACATTTTGTGGCACTTCAATATGTGGCAATAGTCGAACTATTAGACATATATTCAGTACTATTAACCGTTTGTGTGTGTGTGTGTGTGTGTGTGTGTGTTTAGAATTTCATGCTCACTTGTTTAAGGGGGGGATCGATACAGCACAGTATCGCAATATTTCAAATGGCAATACTGTATCGATACACGGACGCCAAGTATCGCAATTTCATTATATAAATTGCAGATGATAATTTTACTTGGTGTATACAATATTTATGACATGTTCATGTCAGTTGGCTTGACAATCACATTTTGCAGCAATACAATTTATGTGAGATGAACAAAGTTTTCCTTTGGGGACATAATTTGAAATAGAAAAAAGTAATAAATTGCAAAATATCGCAATAATATCTTATCATGGCATACGTATTGTGATAATATTGTATCGTGGGGACTCTGGTGATTCCCAACTCTATTGTTTAGGTTCCTTTTATGCACCAAAAATCCATAACTAGTGTCTAGAACGACTTGATTGTGTCCACAGAGGATTTCTTTCACATGATATACAGTATCGCATGATTTTAATAACTGAAACGTAATAAACATATAAGCTTAACATATAAGTAATGTAATACATTAATTTGTTTCTTTGATTAAATCTGATATAAATTCAATGGCCATAAAGTGATCCTATATGATTTCCTGCTACTAGATGGCACACTAAGCCCATCCATCATCTTAGATCAAAACAAACGCTCAGTTGGCCCCACACACACACACAAACAAACGAACGTAACGTGCACTGTCATGCGCGCACACACGCATAGGCGCACACACACACCACAGTGCTGCGCAAGTTTCTTGAAGCACAGACGGTTCTGTCTGGCCGGTCTCTGGCCATCCCTGCCTGGCCGGTCTCTGGCCATCCCTGCGTCCAGGAAACCAGACATTTCTCCTCACTGGTCAATGGTCCCCATTATTTGGCAGCAGACGGCACAGTATATAGTCATGATTCAACATTAGGTTACTTTATTTGTCCACGGGGAAACGTGTTCGAGACAAATATCCTTAGGCACAAATAGTCTTGAATCTCTTGAGTGACTATATGATTTTGTACCACTAGATGGCACACTGGAGCAAAACACACACACACACACACACGTGCACCTGGCCCAGCTATGTAAACAAGGAACAGAGGAGTGAGCGTTCCCACACACACACACAGTGTGATGTAATCCTCTGGTCAGGACGCCAGTACCTGTATGTAATATATCGTTAGAGCACATTTAAACACGAGTTACCCCCTCCCGCCCCCTTCCCTCCCCAGGCTCATGAGGACAGCCAGGAGAGCGTGGTGAGCTCACCGCCCCCGTGGTGGGACAGCATGGAAAGCTCCCTCTCCGACAGCAGTGCCTACCAGCTCCTCAGCGTCATCGGTCAGTAGAGCCACATTGGGAGGGGACACACAGTGGGGGGGGGGTCACACCCAGTAGGAGGGGTCACACCCAGTGGGGGGGACACACACAGATAGACACACACAGGCTCTGCTTGTTACCTCTTGTGCCTTATTAGAGTCAGTTGATCCGGGTGCGTCAGTTGGTCTGGTAGAAAGGTATAGCGGAATATGCCTTTTTAAGATACGAGCGCTAACCTGGCTAGTTGTAATTTACCAGCAAAGTTTGTCTGAGTTTCACACCGTCGTGACACGGAGGCGTTCGCTCCGCCCACCTTCACATGCTAGGGCGTGGCCTAGAAGACTTGATGACAGTGAACATGGCGCGCTACAGGCCCACAGGAGAGCACGTCGCCGTCCGCCGCATCAATCTGGAGTCGTGCACCAACGGCATGGTCACGTACCTGCAGGTAAACCCTGAAGACAATGGCTACGTTAAGCACGCCACAAAGATTAAGACACCACTGCACAGTCTTTAAAATAAATGTAATAGCATAAATATACAGTATATGTAAAAAGAACATTATATAAACATGTTACATGTAAGTAAGTAAAAATATGTATCGGCGATATCGCTGCAGTGGTTTCTTAATTTCTTCCATGGCTGTAGGTGTCATGAAAACAGCATATTCTGTTTGGTCACTGTCTGGTGGATGGCTTATCTGTCTGTCTGCCTGGTATAATGTTATGTTTATATATTTAAGGTTATGTTCTATATTTATCTCTCTCTTTCCCCACCCCCACCCCAGGGGGAACTCCATGTGTCCAAGTTGTTCCACCACCCCAGTATTCTGCCCTACAGGAGTATCTTCATAGCCGAGAATGAGTTGTGGGTCATCACACCCCTCATGGCGTATGGTGAGTTCATGGATGGGCTGGTGCAATGCAGCACCTGCCTAGGTGTACAGTCTTAAAGGTGGAGTCAGTGATGAAAATGTAACATTTGGGAACTGGATCAAAACAAAAACGCCATAGGGTGCTCCCTCGGAAGCGCCCAAGGCTAGGATTATAGTGTTATGACCTGCAGCAGAACCACTTTGTGTTCCCATGTATAGAGTGTAGAAACATCAGATTATATTTTTAGCATTCACACAGAATGAGCAGCTAGCAGACCGTGATAAGATATTAGCAGAATTTGACAAAAAAATTGTATGCTGCTTACAATCGCTGACTCCGCCCTTTTTTTTTAAATTTAAAAAAATGTATTTTTATTTCGCTTAACTGTAATGACTCTCATCATTGTTGTTAACCGTGCCGTGTGCTTTGATGTTCCAGGCTCAGCCAGGGACCTCATCAGCAGCCATTTCTGCGACGGCATTAGTGAACTGGCCATCGCGTACATTCTCCTGGGCATGCTCAGAGCCCTGGAGTACATCCATCACATGGGCTACGTGCACCGGTGAGCCAGGCTCGTGAATGTTTTTGGAAGGATTGTACAGTAGCATCTAATTCATGAGGGGGTCATGTAAACACAAGTTCAATACAAACACACAAACAGAACCACAACATTGGATGACAAAACACAAACACACTTACTACACCTTTTTTAAAGACGTTACATTTGACTTGTTTTCTAAATCAAATCTGGAAGACTCAAAATACAGGGTGTTTCAAAATGGACCCGATTTGAAATTGCGATACCTTTGCAGCTACAAACTGCTCTGGATTGAAACTCCACATTAACATTAACCACATGAAAGAGAGGAAGAAGGAGAAGAGTTTGCTTCATAAAACCTCTTAAATCATTAAAGCGTTTTTAACTTCTCGTGTAACTAAAACATGGCTGGCTCCGCACGACTATTGCTCTCAGGTTTTTCTGTTCAGCGTTGGCTGTTTTGACATGTGCTTTATAAATAAACTGACTTGACAGTTCCCACTACAATATTCACAAAGGGAATATCGGGTCTCTGGTTATGCCAGGCTACCGTAATCATTAAATATACTGCTTTGAAATTGGGTCCATCATTTTGAAAACACCCCGTGGAACTGTGCCACTGTGGTGTCTTTGGTGTGGGTGAGATCCACAATGTCCTGAGCCCCCCCCCCCCATCCCCCCCTGCAGGAGCGTGAAGGCGAGCCACGTGCTGATCTCATCAGACGGCCAGGTGTGCATGTCCGGCCTGCGCAGCATCTTCAGCATGATTCGGCACGGCCAGCGGGCCAGGGTGGTGCACGACTTCCCCCAGTACGGCGTCAAGGTGCTGCCCTGGCTCAGCCCGGAGGTCCTGCAGCAGGTAGGGCTCTAACGACAAAATGAATAGGGCATGTACATATTTTGAGTTGCTAATATATTGCATTCTTGATGCGTTGTCATTGTTTTTGGCACAATATTGTCATATTGTCCATCTTTAGTTGACCCATAGACTGTACTGTCCAGTAAATACATTTTTTTTTTTTAACCAGGCTGTAAAGATGTTAATATTTTCTGTACGTTTGGACATTGTAAAATTAGAGTTTATGGGGATTGACTCCATTTTGCAGCCAGCCTCAAGCGGCCATTCAAGGAACTGCATATTTTGTCATTTCTGCATTGTATTCATTTCTTAGCACCGGAGGATCCCATTTGGTTGACACTTAGTTTATGTGTGTTGATTTCTGTCACCAGAACCTGCAAGGCTATGACTCTCGTTCAGACATATACAGCCTCGGTATCACAGCTTGTGAGCTTGCCAATGGACACGTGCCATTTAAAGACATGCCAGCTACTCAGGTGAGTGAAAATAATTGACTTGCTAGTTAACAAGCTATCTTATTATATTATTTATATTATAAAAGACAGATAACATAGTTTTATTTATATTGTGATTTCTTATTTCCAGAGCTGTACGTTCATGCATACTGTATATAGTACATGCATTTCTTAATGGAGTCCCAATGCAACTTGCATAATATTTTAGCAGGGGTCAATAACTCCTCCCGTCTATAGATGCCAGTGTTTAATATGTTAGCAGGTGCCCAGTAACTCCTCCCATCTACAGATGCTAGCTTGTATGTTAGCAGGCATCAGTTAACGCCTCCTGTCCACAGATGCTAGCTTGTATGCTAGCAGGCGTTAATTAGCTCCTCCCATCCACAGGTGCTAGCTTGTATTTTAGCAGGCGTCAGTCAATGCCTCCTGTCCACAGATGCTAGCGTGTATGCTAGCAGGCGTTAGTTAGCTCCTCCCATCCACAGGTGCTAGCTTGTATGTTAGCAGGCGTTAGTTAGCTCCTCCCATTCACAGGTGCTAGCTTGTATGTTAGCAGGCGTTAGTTAGCTCCTCCCATCCACAGGTGCTAGCTTGTATGTTAGCAGGCATTAGTTAGCTCCTCCCATCCACAGGTGCTAGCTTGTGTGCTAGCAGGCGTTAATTAGCTCCTCCCATCCACAGGTGCTAGCTTGTATGCTAGCAGGTGTCGGTTAATGCCTCCTGTCCACAGATGCTGCTGGAGAAGCTGAACGGAACAGTGCCGTGCCTGCTGGACACCACCACCATCCCACCAGAGAAGCTGTCCATGAAGCCGTCCCGCTCCGGGGCAGACTCCGGCATTTGTGAGGGCCCTGGGGCCGGAGGGGCTCGCCACTCAAACGGAGAACCCGCCTCCTCCGTGTCGGGAAGCCACCCCTACAACCGCACCTTCTCCCCACACTTCCACGCCTTTGTAGAGCTGTGTCTGCAGCGGGAACCGGAGAAGAGGTGAGCGGGCGCTAATGGATGTTGCACTGTAGAGGCCCGATGTAGTACTATATCGCTATATGCATAAGAGTTGTAGGCATAATTTACCGGGCTCATGGGAAATGCAGTTAAAAACATAAATGTATATAGTTAGGATATTCACCCCGAGAGTTTAACTCAATGCATTTAGGGGCTAACAGAACACGCTAATCACTATCAGATTGGTGATCTTCTTCTCATTTACAGACCGCCTGCTACTGCTCTCATAGGCCATCCCTTCTTTAAACAGGTATGTCTGACAGTTCATAACATTGCTGTTGTGATTACGGTAGAATGCCACGTTTCAGCACCTATTGTAGAAATACATTTCTAAACACAGTTAGGGTTGCACAATATTGATAAAATGTGATATTGCAATATTGATCATGAAAATTTCAATATGAATTTCGATATTTTTAAACCTAAGTAAAAACACAAAGGTTATCGGAAAATGCATCAACATCAAAAGACAGTCCTATTGGACTCGTACAACAATTCCAAATTCCAAGCTACCGAGGAGGCATTCTTTTTGGCCACTAATGTTTCCTCTTCGATCTCTATTATGCCATTAGTTAGCTTCCTCAGACACACATCTTACTGTTCTGTCTAAATCAAACACAGCTAAGGCAAACAGCCAATGGACGCATCTCTCCCACTAAATACATTGAATATTGCACTTCCTGCAACATTTGATATATTAAGCAACGTGATATTGCGATAACGATACTGAGTCAATATATTGTGCACCCCTAAATACAGTATATCATTTAGTTAGTATAGTAGGGCTAGGGTAATCATTTCTAACCTGACTTGCCAGAGGAATTGTCACAAGTCCATCTGGGGAGCCGTACATTGAAACTGTTTGTGAATGACTGTACTTTCAAAAAAATACTTGGCAGTTGGTTAGATGAACCATCTGGTAGTTTCCACTGTCGGCACCATGGTCAGCACACCTAAACCACGCCTGTATAGCTATAAACACGACGCTGATTGGAAAACCACGCCCGTATAGCTATAAACATTGATTGGAGAGTTCAGTTTCTACTTGGACACATTCAGAGGCTTTCCAGACTGTTTCTCACGGCAAAATCAAACTGCAGCTCGGGAGATCAAGATGGTCTCGCGAGCTTCAGTTTGATTTCGCCAAATAATTTCCCCACTAGGGTAAATTTGTCTTGCAGACAGTATAAACACCAATGACAACATCAATACAAATTACAGAGCAGTAGTTTGCAGTGGTTATGCAGAAAGGGAACTTTCTCTCACACTTCTTGTACTCATGTCCAACCCAGATTAGGCGGCGTCCGTCCGAAGCCTTGCCGGAGCTGCTACGGCCCGTGTCGCCCATAACCATCTGCGAGGGCTCCCATGTGCAGGCCGCTCCCTCCGGCCTAGCCAGCCTGGAGTCTGGCCTGGGCCACCTTGAAGTGGACGACTGGGACTTCTGACAGCAGAGGAGAGTGTGTGGGGCATGCGCGGGTTGAGGTACAGACATTTTTCTTTTGGAACAGGCCTGTATTTTTTATTTTTTTGCATTGGGGGGGGGGGGGCGAAGAATGCTCCCTCACCCCACCACCTCTTTTGTAAATAAAGTAAACTCACAAGGACATGCTATCCTGACTGTATTTGAAAGCCAGTAATGTTTTTCACCTCCGTCTTTTGCAAGCTTACGCTCGATTTATAGATGTGCACAAACCTTTGCACTGATGGCCACTGTCTGGAACACACACACACAGCTCTCTACAGTGTGCGGCGTCGAGGATGGGCCTGAACGGTTTGCGCTCAACGTTTTCACGACGAGGGTTAGTGGAACGCCGCTAGCTCCTGAGAAGGGAAGCGCTACCTCTTAAGTTTGAGTCTTAAGTCACTGTGCTCAGTGACTCCACCGAAACGCGCGTCTTCAGATAACCGAGAGGACTTAAAAGGAGGTTCCAGTCATTGGCGGGGGAGAAAGGACTTAAAATGGACAAGCATGTGCATGTCTCCGAAAGGCACTCTGCTGTTACCACATATTGTGTTCTCAATAAAGACCTTTTTGTTTTGAACCTTCAAATAACAAGATATGTATTTCCTATAACTGGGCAATGTTAGATATGTCAAGTGAATGTTTTAATGGTGCTCGTTTCTGTCCGGTTGCATGTAAGTTACATTGAACAGGGGATAAAAGTGTTGATAATAAACAGTTATATTGTCTCACGTTGACTGTGCACTGAATAAGGCAACTTTGTAAAAAAAAAATGTATTCATTCAAAACGAACTTGCATCGACCACACACAATGTAAAGATGAGGGCTAACATTGCTAATCTTCTTCATCTGAAGGTGGCTGATCCGTAGCAGCCTTGTGCTTCTGCATCTTGGCCATCAACTCTGAAATAAATAAATACATTATCTGACCGAATGAAAATAATTGCCACATTTATCACATGAAGTTTGCAAATTGTTTTATTTCCATACAGATATTTGTACCTTTCGCTGGGTTGAAGACACCGTTTGTCTGCGTATTGCACACGTAACAGCGTTTAGACTTGCGGTAATGCTGAAGAGCGCACGTCTCGCAGAAGTAGTGTCTGCACCTGGGAAACATTCGGGGTATTAGTGAAAGAAGCAGTCAGTGTTTATCCATCATCAATATAACTAAAAACAGGCTTCTGGCATTCATGAGTGGTCTACGATGGTAATTTTGAGAATTGATCAATCGATCAATCCCGTCAGATAGTCACGTTAAGACACTGGCATGGCAGGCGTACTTTGTGATGATGGGGTTCTTGAAGGTTTCCCTGCAGATGAAGCACTTGAAGGGCATATCTTCCTCATCGCTGCTGACCTCGTAGTTCTCCTCATCTAAATGAAAACACATTCAAAGGTAAAGACTTTGGACAAGAAAAGAGGAGAGACGGTTATCTAAAGTTTCTTCTATGCATGCTCTCATTTAAACAAATAGAAGTATTTGTAGCTCTTTTCTGACCTTCTGGACACTGTCTCTCAAAGCCCTGCACAGTAATGCCTCACATTCACACACACACACATTCATACCCCAGTGGTGATGGCACCTGCCCACCAAAAGAACATAAAACATGTTTGGGACAACGCTTGTATCAGAACACTTACCGTTTGCTCCATATCGTCCCTCGTCCAGTTCCCTCTCAATCTGCCAGCCATGTTTGTAGTCAGAGCGGTCATGGAGGAACTTACAGCTGTCTGTTAGCAGCAGGGAGATAACACAGAGACATTATATAGAGGAGACAGACCACTTAGAGAGTCCTCAATAGAACTCTATGGGAGAAGTACCAGAGACATT
>JAODOY010048567.1:0-19016 GCA_025399855.1 Forbesichthys papilliferus | reverse complement strand
GAGAGAGAGAGAGAGAGAGAGAGAGAGAGAGAGAGAGAGAGAGAGAGAGAGAGAGAGAGAGAGAGAGAGATAAAACAAACTATTGACCTCTCATTCATAACCCCATTATTTTTTCCACACATATCTTCAGTTTCTTACCATTCTACTGTCATCTGTACAAGTTATTTAGTTGTCCTACTGGAAATACTATTCTTTCTGTATTGTATTTCATTAAATATTTCCGATTTTGTTTATTGATTAGGCTATACTGTGTCTGTAGAGTAGTATTAGTTATTTCACGGCGATGGTTGTGTAGCACCATAATCACGTACACCTATTTTGTACTACATTAATGATTGTACAAAAAACGACACAATTAAAATATCACTATTTTGTGAGTTGGTGTTCTAAATATATGTTCATATGGTACATCATGATAAGTGTTATTTAAAAATAATATAATAATAATAAACTTTATTTGTATAGTACTTTACATACAATAAATGCATCTTCACATAGTTGTGACACAATATGTTGGCCCTAACATTTGTTTCTGTACATACACACTGGTGGCGTATAACACTTACACTGGTAACCGGCACCGAATGTTAGATATACTGGTGGTTGCTCATTTGAAGATAAGTAAACTTGTGTGCTTTCAAAATATAAATGTTTTTCTGAACCAATTATCCTGCAAGTATAATAATGCTTATTCAAATATATGAATGCACAATGCAATGTTTTGAACATTGCAGTCTGTGTTACAACATGTGATGGGTTTTGAGTTTTGTGGCTAGTTTTCAAAATGTACATCAATGTTGTGAAATTAGTGGTAAAGTTATTTTTTTTGCAGCAGTCTCTAAGGTGTAATCCTGCAGAAATAAAGTGTGTATAGACCAGGATAATGAAGAACGTGTAAAAATAGCCCATTTAGACTGCAAAAGCCGGAATCATCACTGATGATCCATACCTGAGAGTTGAAACTGAGTTCTTAGTTGTGTGTAAAACCGCACCGAGACTGGAAATGAACTACCTTCATCATCAGTGGCTTGGATAGGCATTTTAATTAGCCTAGATAACATAAGATGAATCTATTCATTGGACGCAGAATTAGAGAAACTTGGCTATTCATCATTTGTTTCCCCAATATTGCTTTAACCAGCTAGATTTTACCAAATGCATTTTAATTGTTTTTCTGCAGGAACTTTCTGTGCATGCCTCAATCTCAGTGTGTGTTTGGCTTTGTTGGTTCACCATGATGAGTGTATGCCTCTCTGGGAGAATTGAAGTGCTTCTCTATCAGAACTGGAAGCTGCTCTGCAGTGAATATAGAGGCACATAATTATCTGGAAAAGCAAAGTTACTGTTTAAAACTTAATCCAGAACAAGAGAGTAAATATCCATCCATACATGATATTTGTTCTGTTCTGGAGTTTTTACATTTACTGGAATAAGCTCTGTTTAGCATCATTAACAAGATCAATTTGTTTAAACATATTTCTTCATGTATGAAATAACTAATACATTTATGTTCTCTATCCCTTTTAAATCACCAATATCTTGATAAAGAACCCAAACAATAAAAATTATAAAGGCTATATCTTTGCATTTTGCGCCCCCTGTTGGTAAAAAACACTACTAATATGGCACGTCTTTATTCAATATTTACATTTACATTTTGTAAGTGTTTCTGCTTTGTAAGGTATTACATTATTTATGAAGGAAAAAGGGCCACAGTTCAGTCTGTGTGTGCGTGCTGCGTGCGTATCTTCTCAGAGTTTTCAAAAGCAATAGACTGAGATTAAAAAATTGGACTGGAGCAAAAAGCGAGCGTTGACATAAACATTTTACATACTCATTTGCCCTTATTCTGACACCCACCTCACCAAATACTATGTCATAATTACAATGCTGGTATGGGAAAACCACCGGCTGTGATTGTGTTAATGTTGACAAATTCCCGTTATAATAAATCTCAGAATAGAGATAAGGGGCCTCATTTACTTGCCATCAATTTTGGTTTTACGTAGTAAGTATGATTTACACAGAAAACCATGTCTAAGTGGTTTTATATAAAATATAAAAAGCTTATTTTGATATTTGACAAATGATTATCTCTACACAAAGTTTAAACTTGATGTAAGTGATGCTGGTTATCCAGACTACAATGTAAAGTAAGATTTGATAAATAATACATGGTTTTCATGCGCAAATCCTAACTTAAGATCAAAATGAATCTTACATTTCTGTGTTTTATAAATTAGGCACTAGGTCTCAGACATATGGCCTTAGAGGACCTTAGACAAAACAATAAAGTCTAAACAATCATTACATTGTGATCAGGCGGTACACTAGGATATCAAGGTGAAGCTATAAAGCCATTGACGGCTTTTCATTATGAGGTAGTTTGGTCTGAGGCCATTTCATCTGATGTCTTTTCCGTGATGTATTTTTGTTTAATGCCAATTCAGACAAATAGTAAACAATTTAACTAGACCTTAGACATGAGATCTGAAGCCGGAAGCCTTAGGAACAATGTTGTGTTCTTTGATGTCAGAAACCTGATGCTGGGGATGTCCTAAAATGTAGACTTACATTAACTAGTGTGTGTTCTGCTTCTGCCAACTTCGAAAACAGGTTTTCCCAGTAACCTCAGACTATATGTGCTGTGCTACTTAATTTCTCTATTATTCACTGAACTCCTTTCAACCATTTTAAGTAATTGCATTTTGGTGTTTTAATTTTGCCAGACAGAAATCAATAATAGACTATATATGTCTAAATCTTTAAATGTAATGATTGACTCTGTACCAGTGAACATGCTGATTAGATTTGGGAAAATCTTTAAGCAGATTTTGCTTAAAGTCATCATGTTACAGTAAAATTCAACACAGCTTTCAAAAGAGAATGTAGCGGTTGCAATCAGACATGGCTGCCAGTTATGTTATCTTAAAACAGTTGTTTACAACCGAGTATTTTAGTTGACAATAGAGTTATTATCTAAGCTCTGATTCACGATAACAGCGGATTCACCTAAGTGATGCTGGTAGCCGTATCAAGTGTTGTTGCAGTTCAATTGCGGTCAATTGACTTGTACAATATCTGTTGTAGAAATATTTTATTTGAATTGCAAAATTAAAATGAATAATGGAGGCTAAATGAGTAGGCAATGTTACAAAAAATAGATATCTATAGCCTGTAAATCATGTCGGTTGGCAACATGCTTGGCAGAAATAATTCGGTTGTTAATAAAAAAAATCAATAGCCTTATTTATATTTTAACTCTTCAGTGTCAGCAATATGACACAAAAGCAATATTCCTTTCGGCATGAGGCTGCACATGCTGCCTGCTTATGCCCAGTCACAGTTGTCTTGATAGGCCTAACAGCACGCCTCTTTTGTGGTATTGCTATATGGTGCTCATAACATTTTGTCATTTTAAACAACCAACCTATAAACACTGTTTCCAGGTTGGGCAGGGAATATGCTATAACACTGAATAGTATCTGTTCTATTCCACTTTAGAACCTCTTGGACTATAATTCATCTAAGGGCTGTCGTTAATCTTGCTATTGCATCTGACTACATTTCTGAGTAGGCTACTGTAATTAAACTGCGTTTAGAGTTTGTGCGTGTGCGTGTGCTTGTGTTAATTTGTGATGTGTGTTGAGGCAGCATTCCCCAGGGCTTCCCTTGTCCATTCATAGGCCAGGAACAACGCTCCGTTGGAGGGAAAAGCTCGCACCACAGTAGGAGTCAGGCCTCTGTATAATGCTGACACCCCTGGTTAAGATACAGTGACATTCAAATTAAAGTACAGGGTGGGGTTAATGTAACATACAATTAATATGAAACATCATTTGTGACATCTCTAAATGTACTGTGTATAAGCTACTGGTGAATTAAGTCACAGTGCATGTAATGCAGACACTGAGATGCTCACCTTCGGTTCGTACAATGTTCAGCAGGGTTGATGTGAAGCTATGTTGACCAGCTGCCATTGACTGGACTTGAATACGCGACTTTACAGAGTCGATGGGGTAGACAGCCAACCAGAATGCAGCTCCACCTACTCCTCCACTAACCAATAAAGACACTGCATCTGCAGGACAGGACCAATCTAGTTATTACAATTTTTAATTTTTTTTATCAACATAAAAACAAAAACACACATAATATATCATAACATGTAGTATAAAGTATAACTGTACAATGTAGTCATTGTAGTATATTAGTGGTGTTGATTTAGCTTGAATGCCACCAATTAAAAAATATATTATTATTTACCGAGCCAGAGCTGTGGAGAAGTATCTGATTATTTTTACAACACGCACAGAAAATGTTAAGATAGCGAAATGCGAGGAGATATTTGTTGAAAAGTGTATTAGCTTACATTTAGCTTGTAATAGCTGACTATACCTTTAATTCTGTAGTTATTACACTGGTGTTTTCAGTTACATGGCTAATTAGACCTCTTTCCCAGACTGTAGGTTCACTACAGACAATATATTTGATTGACATCCCCCTGATTCTCCCGTCAGTTTCAGTGTGTAAGTGCAGAACAACTGACATGTTTATGATTACTTCTTTTGAGCTATGCAGATTTAAATGAAAATGAATATTTTATCATCCAGAATAAATCAGACGTGTAGCGCTTTAAAATATCTCACCAAGCTGTTCACCTCTTTGTGGAGCAAGTAGTGAGAGACATACTTCATATCCTCCAAAGAAAAAGAAATATCCAGGTACCTAGGTGAGCGAGAATAAAGAAAAAGAAGTGAAAGCAAAACAAAAGAGACAGAAAATTCTGAGATGTTTTTGTTCCACTTCTTTCTATAGTGATATATTTTCACGATTACAATTTTATCTTTTTATATCCGCTCCAGTAGCATTATCACATTTTTTGTTTAGTCTGTTGTGTATATGTCATATACTTCCTGCAAAACCAATTGCCCCATGGGGACAAATAAAAGGTTGAAGTTGATATAACTCATATTTATCAGAATAGCATTGTTCTCATTGCCGGGTTGTGTTGGGTTTTCTGTCCTTATGTAAATATGATTGTTCATAAAGCCATAACCGAATAAAAAAAAAAGTTTAACCAGGAAGAAAAGCAAATCGAGTCATGGTTGCTGCTTATTATCATGCATAGGCGTAGATTTCAGGGGGGATGCAGTGGATTATTATTATACCTTTATTATATCTTTATTTAACCAGGAAATACTTATTGAGATTAAGAATCTCATTTACAAAAGTGTCCTGGCCAAGAAAGCAGCCACCAGCAGTTTCAAAACATAAAAACACTTAAAATACAAACAAATAAAATGAGAGTATTAATAACAATTATACAGCAATAAGTGTCATAGTCGTCAGCATCATGGATTTAAGACACATTTCAAACATATACAGTACATCTAAATGTACCTATATCAAAGTCAGACAGTAATACTTTAAAAGTGTTAAGTGAGACTAACTCTAAGATTTAAATAATTTTTCATAGTATTCAGTATTATTTATAGTATGCAGAAAAGGCACACATTATTCCATAATAATTCACCAGAATGCAGAACATGACGTGTTTGATTCTCAAAATGTTATGGGTGAGAATCCCCAGACCATACAATGTTCAAACAAAATATACTACATTTTATAATTTGTGGTCAGAAGCAGTACTATTTAAACAGCATATTGCAAATGAAATTCTCCATGGATGCAGTTACCTCCCTCAACCATGTAGAGGTGAGACCCTGCAATAGCCCAAGAGGACCTTCAGACTGTAACACAGAGCGTATTACTGCCCAGGAAGAGCTGGATAGGATGAGAAAAAAACAGAAGGTAGTCAGAGATATAAGTAAGAGATTTTCATTGAGGTCCTTGCTCAAAGTATATCGACCTGTTACTGTAGTTTGCTTTGGCAGTGTCTGACTATTGACTATTAACCACATATTTTTCTTTTCCATACAAATATTGGAAAATAATGTATTAAACAACAAACATAAGTAAAATGTCGCCTATATTAATGTATTTATTAATTTAGGGATGTCTACATATTACATTAAATAATACATTAGTGGTAGGTTTTTATTTCTCCAGTCTGATTTTACAAAGGGGCATGCAAGTTGTTTTTATTGACAATACATCTCATGGGGACTTTGACCTAAATACACAATGTCAAACTGTCAATGTATTTGCAGATCAGAAAGCTACAAGACCCTATCTTCCTTTTCATAGTGTTCCCAATATTGCCAGTGTACAAATGGAGTGACATGACTGTGTGTCTTAAATTGATTGGTAATGCTTGATACATAATCATATAACGGTTACTCCAATGCCCAATGTATATGTATTTTTATACACTACTTAGAAGATAATAACTGATGCAGAGCAAAACAGCTAATTTAGTTTAACTTCTACACACAACAGCTAATCCCTTCTTTGTCCACAAAAAAAAGTCAATTTCTCAGTCCATACTCGGCTATCCCTCAATCTATATTAACACATTTTCAGCTGTGACTACACAATGTGAAATATAACAAAAATCAACCAACTTTTTAAGGTCAGCATTGCATCTACATGTTTAAACACACTCACTGCTTTCATCAGCACACACACCATGTATTGGTGTACTCCCAACAGAGACTCACCCCCCATGTTCTAGAGACGTGCGGCCCAACATCCTCATCTCTGTGTGGGCCTGGAGGCGACACTTGACCAGCTCAGTGGGGCAGAGGACCATTGAGGAGAACACAGAGGCCAGTGACCCAGACAGGGCATTGTGGAGTGGACTGGATACAGGAAGCACAGTATGGCCCCAGCCACCCAATTAGCGTGGTACCGTGGTATCAAACTGTATTTTACAACCTCCTGTTTTGATATGTTTACATGCATAATATGGACATGATTCACGTTTGTCTTGCCACAGCACCAAACTGCCATCCTATCTTGTTATGTTGCCTATCCTAATCTTTTGAATACAATTGACAGTTGATTGAAGAGCACAAGCCAGCCAGCCGAGTCGCAGAAGGCCCACGTCAATCATCGGGATTTACATTAATATTGAGTGTGCGTATTGTTGTAGTGTTTGTATTCTCCATGATAATACAAGGACAGCAGGACAGAAAAAACACAGCGAGGCATAATACCGACCTCATCTCCTGCTGAGAGTCCAGACCCAGTGTGTGTCCCACAATTCTCTGGCAGCTTCCATAACACGCAAACAAAACAGCATTCTCACCGGCGTTCGCTAGTGTGGCAGCACCAGTTCCCTGATACAGTCCTCAGTAACACATAAGACAAATGGCAGGGGGACAGTCCATTAAAGACAGACCTAACTATATATAACCCTTGTCTGTTACATTAATGTCATGTTAACTCCTGACCCTTCTGTCTGTCACCTTTCACCTTGGTATTCTTGTGTACTGCTAACTATGCGTTTCTGTCCCTAGAACACACAGAATCTGACTAATAGGAGAACAGAAGTATACCGTTGCTTAGCAATGCCAGACGACCTTGCAGATAGTCTCTGGACAAAGGTAATGAATTACATTGTAACTGATCATCACCTTAGAAGTTTCTGTTCTCAAATAGATAGTGTGACAACATGCCACTGTCCCGTTTTGGGACATCCAGCCCTATACAGTATATGCTGTGATTTCTCATGTATTGTCAGCGAGCTCTCTTGAATAAACCTCTTAAACGGACCTGGCTGTTTCATGGTGTTATTGACATCAATGCTACTTCTAAGCTGCGACCTTAGATACCAAGAAGCCTGACAAGCTTCTTGGCCGAGACTCTCTCAGGAGGGCTTGGGGTTCTGAAATTAACATTATATTATTTGGTGTTGTTAATTACTTCTGAAGCTGCGACCTTTAGATACCTCAGAAGCCTTACAAACTTTTTGGCTAAACCTCCTCAAGGGGATTTCAGAATTAATACACCCAACAGGTTTATTTGTATGTTCCTTGTTATGTTGACATCAAATGTCAAATTATTCCACACGATGGTCCAACACTTTCCAAGATAATTAAATTGGGCATTGTATTGCAGCTTAACATAACAGAGTGAAAGCAACGTGGTTTGGCAAGTAAAGTTGAATAAACAATCATTTTAACAGTGTATACTTTTTTAATACCTCTAAATCCAGACTCTTTCCATGTACGAATAAAGCAGTCGGTCACACCCTTATAGAGAGCAGGAAATGTCTGGAGCTTCACCTTGACTGTATCACATGGCTGGCCACTTATAACACAGGCTACACCACCTTCAGTGAAACAATTAACCAACTGTAAACCCACCAGATATGCTGAATGACATTACATATGGAAATAACCTGCTTAAAATGGGAGAAACACATGTAAATAACATAAATATAATGATGTTATAATATTATATACTACAGCAACACTTTAATTCATTGTATCTATTAGTGTTACTAGTACTATGCATGTATAAGAGCACAAACGTTTTGTCCCTCTTAGCAAAGTTGCCACTTTGACACTTAGCAAAGTTCAAAGTAGTACAAATATAAAATGCATCCTATTCATTATTTCTAGGATGTTTGCCTGGTCCTCTGTCGGCAAAGGATGTTTTCCGTGAAATTTGCACTGCAAAGCAAGTGCCTGTAAAGTCACATTTTAATATTGGTATTTCCAGTAGGCTACATTTACATTTTGCTGGCCATGGTGAGACAGATTTATTGGGAATTATGGTTCAAATGGACAGGCTGGAAATAAGCACAAACAGATGGTTTCACAGAAGTGGCTTAAGCCTAGTCCTAGACTGAGAAGGTTTTTCAATGAAGATCTTCATTTAATTTTGCTTTTATTTTTGGACTATAGGCTTAATCCATGTCATTGAAACTGGCCCCTAAACACAGTCTAGGTTCATACATGCTGTGTTCTTTCACTGCCAGATATTTGAGATTAATAAAAAAAGCATCGTCCAGTCAAATTAGGGTTGTTCACAGAATAATAGGGATATTTATTTTAATTTTCAAGAAACCATTGTGCGTACACAATACACATAGTAATTATTGTATTATGATAACTCATCATTTTTAGCATTATGATTAGAACCAACCTGCTGCCCCGGCAAAGAGGTCAACAGCTGCACTAATGACAGGATGTAGATGCTGTTCTTTCTTCAATCCCTCTTCTTCCATTTTGATGGAGAGAAAGGTGGATCAATGAAAATAACAAATAAAATCCAAGAAAGCCAAACAACGTAACCAAAGCCCAGGTAAATCTGTCACTTGCAAGCTTCCCGCCTGTGTGCCTGTGTGATCTGGTGAAGTTTCAAATGGACGTCCAGTCCCTCTGTGAAGAAAACAAATGTGTCTTTGAAGTCTGAATTGAGTTGCAAGGACATTTGAAGATTCAGATGATTCCCTTAACTTTGTGTCATAAGCTTGTCTGTAAAGTAAACTGAATAAAATAGCCTACTAACTGTAGATTCATCTGTTTTGCTGGATTATTTCAGTTTAAGGTTGGACTTGGATATGACTTTCCTGGAATTCAGAAACATCTCTTCCTTGTGTAATTGTGTGTACTGTAAGTGTGAGCAACAGATTCAAGAAAACAAAGATTATATATTGATTCTAACTTGCCATTGGTTGCTACCTGATAACATCATAGGCACAGATCAATGTTTTCTGATAACAGCAGGCTTGTGGTCTTACATTGTTTAAATTGAAAGGACAATCCTTATCAAATCCTTCTACTTTGAGTTGTTATACCTGCTGCCTGCAACAGCCAACCCTATTTTACTATTTTACTGTTACTGTTAACTGTGCTATGTGAACTGTTTATATAAATCATTATCGTAATTATTGTCTCAGTTTGGCCTGGCATGTAGCCATAACACATTTTTAGGGAATTTTACTGAGCATAATATATTTAGATACTCTTTAATGTATCATGTTATTCAAAGTCTGATTTTTGCCATGAAACAAGGCCCCCTCAGATTATTTGTTGTTTGAGACCTATAAATTGTGTAATGTAACGCATTTTGAGTTTTCTCCAAGACCAAAATGCAGCACTTTGAATATAATTTATTCTGCCAGAAGAGGGGGCTAAAATGTCATAAGAGGGTGGGTGGATCGTGTTTGACAAGCATTAAATATAGGCCTACTAACCCCACACAGCCTGATATAACTTTATTTAAAGTATTACAAAATAGCACAAATAGGCTAATAGTATAGCATTATAGTGTAGCCTATAGCATGGTATGATGCTATAGGCTACTTTAATAAATGGAAGTAGCCAACAGTAACCTACAAATAAATAGGTGCTTTCTTGTAATTTTTATTTGTCCCCCCAAACTGTAAAAGAAAGATATAGGTCTAAAATAATTTGTATATCCGAGAAATATAAATGGTGGGGTGGGGTATTTCTCTGACGTGCCTTTTGGGTCACACTGAAAAAAAAGTTTGAAAACCACTATCCTGAAAATGAGCCAATTGAGTGGAGCCATTAATGGAGACAGTTTGCTTAAAATTGTTGTAGGCATACCACAGACTAAAAACACGATGTATGTAAGATCGACTTGATCAAAAAATAATACGTCTCTACCGAAAACATCTTTGACATCTCTTATGTTTTTCAGTCGGTTGTGGAATCAACCAACTTTGGAACAACACGGGAACGCTGAACTGCCATAGAGCAACGTGCATGTCTTCCACTAGGGCTTGGAGAACTGTCTGTATTCAACAAACGCTCAGACGGGCTGACCTATTCACGGGCGGATGTTTTCCCAGAGTAACTTCCCAATACCCCAACCCCCCAAAATCAGACCCACTTCTAATTATATTTTAAGATGGAAGTCAAATTTTTCCTTCAACGCCTCAACATCAGACACTCGTTTAAAGCTTATTTTGATGTAGCCTAATCTTCTTGACGTCTCCTTCAAGTTGTGAGCAAAATAAGTTTTGTTGCATTGAGCTAAAAAAAGGCAATAAAATAGAATAGCGTGTCAAATTACATGACATCGCCTGTTGTTTTGGATACAATCGTTTTCTTTAATTGTAGGCTATATTGGGTTTTATTCTAGCCATAGGCATGGACTATATGTTCGGTTTTATTTTTTCTTCACGTGCTGTTATGCGTTTTGGGATATAGCCTGATTTAGCTTTAAACACAGCAACCCCGCCCCTCAACACTATCACATGAATCTGGACGAGTTGATGTGAAAAAAGTTGGAGGTTTTGCTGAGCTCACTTTCGTGTAGATTACTCGCTTTCGATTCAAAGGCAACTTCAAATAATCCCAAACGTAAAGGAAATCGAAGGCGCGCGTCTCTGATTTTTTCAACTGTGATTTCCCAAGTTACTGTACTATGGAATAGAAACAAAAACTGTGTGGCCACTTGAAGGTAGGCTAGGTGGGACGCTTTTAACGCGTTGCAGTCTTTAATATATTTTATGCGAACTCTCTCTCTTTGTTTAACTCGATTGCAGCTTTGTTTTGACAACACTGACCTATAAGAGTTCCAGTTTAAATATAGAGCATGCTATTATAGTAAATATAAGGCTGTTGTAGGTGTAAATAATATCCATGTATACTACTAATCAGACTCGTCTTTTTAACGTGGGTTTTCTGATTGATGTATTATTAATTTGCAGTTTTGTTTTGACATAAGTTGGCAACATGGACGCGCACCATGGCGCGCCTCCAGCTGGTCAGCAAATCGTGCATGTCCGCGGGGATTCGCAGTCTGAACTCGAGGCTCTGTTCAGTGCTGTGATTAACCCCAACAAGACTACAAGGCTACCAGCCACTGTGCCCATGCGTATGAGGAAGCTCCCAGACTCGTTCTTCAGACAGCCAGATCCCCGTGGTCACTCTAGACAAGTATGCAGGCACCATGCCTTTATTAGCCTAGCCTATAAAAACTTTCAATCAAAATGTAGTCATGGTGTGATGGTAGGTAGGCTAAATAATATGATTGACTTTGCAGCGCTAATACGCCCGTCCTTTTCTTCTGTGTGGTTAATATTTTTATTATTATTTATTATTTTATTATGTCATTAATGGCTGCTTCTATTCATCTTTAGGCCAGCTCAGATGGAGGTGTTTGTGGTTCACTTACTCCACATCACGTCCGGGCACATTCATCCCCTGCCTCCCTTCCAGTCAATTCCCTCTCCACTCAAGCAACAGGGGTAGCAACTACCAGTATACCAGTCATCCCCGATGACATGCCACTCCCCTCTGGTTGGGAGATGGCCAAAACTCCCGCTGGCCAACTGTACTTCCTCAAGTAAGGACACATTCGCCTCAATATGTATCATGAAACCTGTCAGATTCAGTCTTTTGTTGGTCAATGGTAGTGCAATGCTGCAGCCATGCTACAACCATCATTATCTAATGCAGCGTTCCAGACAACTTGCAGGTCGGCTATGTCCCATTTGAAATTTCCGATTTTTGACCTCAAAACCTTCCAGGTGCATGAAGCTATATGTAAACAAAAAACCTAGATGACCGTAAAAACTGCAAAATAATTGGCTATTTTGACATAAACCTACATATATAACAGGGTTTACTATATGAGCATGTATTACTTTAATTAAATACAGGCACATATACTTAAAATGCCTTTTAGTTTATGGTATCTACATGCACCTCCATGGGTGCCACCATTGTTGTGTGATGTTATATTGGGAACTTGATGTAGCCAGATCTGCCCCGAGTTCACAAGTAGGAACTCCGACTTTGTAGGAGGTCGGAAAATCTCGACTTCCGAGTTGTCTGGAAAGCAGCAGAAGTTCCATAAAAACATTTGAATAGGGCATGCACTTTAAAAAAAGACGTTGAAGCTGATTGGATGAACGGACGTTTAAACTACACCCAGTGGTGGTCCTGTAACACGGTCAGAACCACCTCTAGTGGTTTGAGTGAAGCGCACTGATTTCAAGATGCCCAGACTGATATTCACGGTGAAGTCAAACTGCAGCTTGCGAGATCAAGATGGTTTCACGAGGCTACTGAAATGATTGGTCGTAGTGTAAACTTTTGCAGATACAAACATCCATAATTGTAAAAATTATAAGAGAATATATCCAATATATAATTTTATTTTTTAATAATCAAATGTACCAGAACGTGGCTTGTGGAGAAAAAAGCTCTTTGAACCTGCTGGTTGCCTGGTCCAAGCTCCTTGACTGTTGTCCAGACAGTACCAAATTATGGTACAGGCATTATGCACTTAAAACATGATTTGCAGAAATGTCAAGAAACAGTCAACAAGAGAATAATCAGGTAATTCCTGAGAGGGCATGGCGTAACTACGTGATTTCCCAACCAGTTCCTCAAATAATACTGTAGTTTGTGGTTGTACTTTCTGGAGGTCATTGTATTAATGTATGTATGTGTACAGACTTCTGGAAATACAAGTAAAGCAGGTCCAGAACTTGAATGCCTACCTAGCTTAGCAATAAGATCACACTGATAGGTGAAGGATCGCAGTAGTTTTCACACGTTTTCGCCCTTGCGTTTGTGCAATTGCAAGCTATGATTAACTTATAACTGAACGAATAACTAATTGTATACACGTTCATAATAAAACTATACTGCAAAGGAAGAGCACATTTATTTTGCATTAATGCTAAAGGTTTTATTAAAGCGCTGTTTTGTAATTGTGGGTTTGTAGTCATTTGGAGAAGACTACCACATGGCACGATCCACGTCTTCCACAATTGCAGTCAACCACAGCAAACGCTCATCAGGCTGTGTCTGCTACTCTAGTCCAAGGCCACGCCCTTGCCAACACATCTACACAACCGCAAGAAACAGGTATCGCAAGTGTTCTGCTTATTCTTCTTTCTTGGCTTTCTTAACCCTGCTCTTGCCTCTTATGCTTGTAGTGTCAATGCAGCCCCCTTCTGTCCACGAAGGGCGCCACAAGCTATTTTTGGGGTGGAGGTGTGTGTGTGTGTGTGTGTGGGGAAGGGGGGGGGCTCCCAACCTATAAGCCTGGTCTTCCACACATACTGGGCATGGGCCAGATCCTCTGCTGTACCTACACCACTCTGCAGTACTGATCTCCTTGGGCTGAATATTTACTGTGTGCATTCGCCACTCTTCAGATCCACTGCCTGATGGCTGGGAGCAGGCTGTGACTCCAGAGGGAGAGGTGTACTATATCAACCACATCAGCAAGTCCACCTCATGGCTTGACCCACGTCTAGGTAGCACATGATCAGGCTTGTGTCTACAGAAGTGACGTACAGTATTTATGGAACGTAAATGTGAAAGCAGCACCCCACCAGCAGGTGTCATCGCAAATGAGAAAACGCAGACATGTCCCTAACACAACTTGCATTTCTGTGTATATTCGTCTGTTCATCTGTCTGTAATGCTTTCCTCTTTGTAGTATTCTACAGTTATCGTGTCCTAAATCTATTTGTTTTCTGACTTTTGTATTCCAGTCCAGAAGGTGAACCCGGGCTTTGTAGGCATAGCAACACAGCAAAGGATGGGCAGGGAAAGGCCCAGATGCAAACACCAGGTGTCAGTCACAGCCCAGGTCAGAAACATAACTCAGTTGTACAGTGTCCTATTCAAAAAGAGCGTGGGGCTAGACACTACCTCACATATCATTCAGTCAGAACATTTGCTGATAAATGTCCAGTACTCATCATTTATCTTTTTTCCATCTTCTGTTATTGTTTTGTTTTGTCACATAAACATTTATCAGAGCAGAACAGACTCAACGCGTGAGAGACAACTTAATTAACTTATTATATAGCAAGGTGGGCTTTATAACACCTACTGTTAATATATCTGCCCCTCGTAGGTCATTTACAGATTTCTTCCTTCCTTCCAAGTTCAAAGCAAAAATATAATTTTACCGGCACAGCTTATAACTTTTCGACTTTTCAATCATATTTCGGGGTCAACTTTAAATAGATTATTTTTCAACGTCGATGTAGCTAGTCGGGTCAACTACAAATCAATGTTCAATCAATCATAAGCAAGACAACTCTAAACCAATGTTTTTTCAATGTCACTGTCATCAACATTATTATACTGTCGGGTTATCATGGATATTCTGATGGTGGTCCAACGTTGATTTAACATTGACATTTCAATCTCAACCATTCTGATGATTCAGATGGAATATCAAAAAGTTTTCAATGTCATCTTGCTATGCAGATGATATGGTAGCATAGTCAACAGTGAAGCTATAAGGCTTTATTCAGCCTGGTAGGACAATTTGACAATTTATTTTGTCCCTTTAAATGTATTCATTAATTTGAACCCGGAAGGCAACTAAGGTAAAGTAAGGAATCCAGATTAGCGATGTAGGCTATTTGTTTACTTTTTAATAATAATCATAATCATAATAATAATCAATTTTATTTGGGACGCCTTTCTAAACACTCAAGGACATCTTACATTGCAAATACAAGGATATTAAACTGTTGGCTGAAATATACATACTATAGTAATGAGCATTTGATCTGAGAAATATACACAAAATAAAACAGGTGGCTGAAATATGCATACTAGTGATAAACATTTTATCTGAGAAATATGTACAAAATAAAATAACAGTCAGGTGAGAGTGGAACGGGTCAAACGTCATAGACAACCTTGAAGAGGTGGGTTTTGAGGAGCTTAGCAAACGAGGTGACCGTGGTGTCGAATGTGAAGTGTAAGTGCGTTCCAGAGTCTAGGGGCAGAGCAGCTAAAGGCCCGAGCCCCCATGGTGGAGAGGTGGAATGGGGGGGTGACGAGAAGTCCTGTAGAGGAGGAGCGAAAATATTGGGAGGGAGTATAGGCAGGAGAAGGTCAGAGAGATAGGAGGGAGCCAGATTGTGGAGGGCCTTGAATGTGAGGAGGAGTATCTTGAAATTTATATTTTTACAGGAAGCCAATGTAGTTGAATCCGAATAGGAGTGATGTGATCGGTTGACCTTGTGCTTGTGAGGATTCTGGCAGCACATTTCTCTACTAATTGGAGTCTATTGATGAGTTTGGTTGGGATGCCAGAGAGAAGAGAGTTGCAGTAATCCAGACATGAAGTGACAAATGCGTGGATGAGGGTTTCGGTGCTTGAGTCCGAGAGTGAGGGGCGGTCTAGATATGTTGCGGAGGTGGAAGAAGGGTGCTCGGTGATTGTTTTGACGTGTGAGTCAAATAAAAGGGAGTTATCAAAGGTGACGCCAATACTTTTTGCAGTTGTTGACAGTGGGATTGGAAGACCGGCAATGTTCAAGCTGGAGTTGTCTTGTGTGGGGAGAGTTGATTTTGAGCTAATGAGCAGGACCTCTGTCTTGCTGTTGTTGAGCTTGCGGGCGTTTAGAGTCATCCAGCTCTGATGTCGTGAAGGCAGTTGGTGAGGGAGATGGAGGGGAGGGATGAGGTGGGTTTGGTTGAGATGTAGAGCTGGGTGACGTCCACGTAGCAGTAAAATTCAATGTTGTGGTGTCTCATGATTGTGCCCAAGGGTAGGAGGTATATAGTAAATAGCAGTGGACCCAGGACCGAGCCTTGAGGAACACCCAGTAAGACCAGGGTGCATATGGAATCGATTTGGTTTTCTATCAATCTGTCCTACCTTGTCAGCTTTTCCTACTGTAGAGCAAAAATTATAGTTGTCTGTCGATCTGTCACTGCAGTAATGTGAACGCGATCGTGACAATACAGCCTCGCCTGCCAAATGTTACATTGTGCTTCCCACTTATGTGTGCAGTTACGGTTGATCATACGGTCTCACCAGCCGGCAGCCTGCACACTTATCTGTGCAATTACGGTAAATCATACACAGGCAGTTTTTACATTTAAGAATGAAACTAGGGTAAATTATAGTAAAGTTTTAAAATTTAAATTATACCACAAACGTTTTTGTCTCGTTTCGTCGAAAATACATCTTAAATTTAGTCTTAATTTGTATTATCAGTGATCTATTTTCGTCTCGTTAAGCCTCATTTTAGTGATGGAAAAAGGTTTGTTGACGAAAATAAGACGAAAATATTTCGTCAACGAAATTAACATTGCTTTAATTTAAGATAATAATTATGATTACATGTAGTTTCATTACCAATATTTAGTTTTAGCCCATTGCTAGCAACACTAGTATCATGCTTAAAGCATCATGCTTAAATACAAATAGTATGTTTTTACAAAAGCTTCTGTTAATAGCCTATGATCGTGCGTATTTACGTAACTCCCCCTCGTCTAGTTAGCTGAATGGAAGCATGGAGCAGAAAACAAAACCAAAACAAAGGCAACATTTGAATTAATCGTAATTCAGGTACAATGTTCAATTTATCAATATTTTGATTTTAGGTCAAATCGTCCAGCCCTAATGTCAATTAAAAAAAGCTTTTGACAAACCGTTGATCTGTATCCATAGTATACAGTTTGTGGGCGGTAGGGGGGACTAGGGGGCACTCTGTATGTCAGTGGTATGTAGGGACCATCCTTTTGCATTGCTCTAGTCTTGCAGAGTCAGCCTTTACATTCGTAAAGTCTTTGTCACAGAGCTGGCTAACTGCGTCAGTACCCGCCTTCATCAAAGAGTTGCTTAATGTGACATAGTGCTAATAAAGGGAAGAGGCTGAGACTAGCATTACCTTGCTTTTCAGTGGCTAGAATTAGACACTATCCCTTTAAGTATTATAATAATGATGGAGTATTTAATGTAAATGTGTTTCCCGTGTCGACCTCATGCAAACAGGCTCATATCTGTATTGTAGGATGCAGGAGGAAGGAGCCAGCTGTCTAGTACTATGGACCCTGACAGGAATGCGCAGAGTCGCGTCCCGACTCTGGATGTTCGAATCAGAGGTTCAAGCCATGAGCCAGCGCTTAATGGGTGAGTGTGTGTGTGTGTGTGTGTGTGTGTGTGTTAATAAGTTAAGTTAAAGCCTCACTCTGCAACACCTCAAGGACGCTTTAGCGACAGACGCTAGAGCCCATGGGCGTTAGCCTCCTTGCTAGCACGCCCTACTCACACGGGGTCTGGGTTTAAATTCCAGGTGTGGACTGCCCGGTTATATGTCTGTATATGTGTGTGTGTGCAGTCTAACCACAGTATAAAGGGTAATTTGCTTAAGTTGGCATCTGTTCTTTTTAGCGCTCACTCTCGGACTGAAAGCACTGACTCTGGTCTGAGCGTCAGCGGTCTTCCACATACCTCGGACCACTTGCTGAACACTGTGGAACACATGGACACTGGTATGGTAACAGCAGCATTAGTGGAACCCTGGCTTTGTACACGGGTAAATGCCTCACACCAGATGCATGTCATCCTCATGCGGTGCTCTCCTTATCTCTGTTCAGGCGACCCGGGAGAAGCCCCAGCGATCACTGTGCAGGACACAATGTCAGGGCTGGTCATCTCTGATGGGGAGGATATGATGCCCTGCATTCCAGAAGGACTAAGTTCAGACCTGCTGATGGACATGGAGACTGTTCTCTCTGGTTCGCATATGGACAAAGATAGCCTGCTCACCTGGCTATAGATACAGAGAGATAGGGAGACATACATACATCCAATATAGGGTTTGAGATCTAATCTTAAGGCCACTATCTTACATAGCTAAAAGAATGGTACCGAGCAATATTACTTACTCTTAGCTTAAGAATATGGACTGCTGCTATAATGGCCCTCCTTTGGGCTTTCATTTCATTGCATCTATAATTTTTATTTTAAATCTGAAGACAGGACTGTCAACTTCCATTGAATCATGCCACAAAATTGGGGTGTTTTCATTTTTCATACCATCTACCCGCCCGGTATTCGTTAATTATGCTTCATAACGTATCTTTATGTTTGACCGTTTCTCACTATTTTTCACCTATCAGCTATCAAAGTATTGTGCTGTAATTTATTTGTATAAGCATTGTGTAACCAAGTTCCTTGTATTCCAAGTTCCCAATTAATTACATAAGACATGAACATGTGCTAAATCAATTTGGAATATGTCTCCAATAACATATGGCTGGAGGGATTTAGATGCTCATAAGCAATACAATACACAAGGTCATAATAACCCTATGATATTTATATTCACTTGCATGACAATAACTATA
>JAODOY010048556.1:0-19018 GCA_025399855.1 Forbesichthys papilliferus | reverse complement strand
GTATTGTCAGAGCATTTCATTTTGTCATCGCTATCGGGGTGTAAAGAGAATTTCAAGAAATATTACTAAATGTGCTTCTGAAGCAAATGACACACTCATCCTTTAACCTCAGTTTACTGTAATGACGTCTGAGAATCAGATTTAACGACGATGTTTCTTCCCCATCACAGAGAGAAACAATCATACAGCCCTCATTAGCATAAACATTATCTCACAATACCCACGTCAAGATTCACCATCTTCAATTCGTGTGGTAGAGGCGGTGCCAACAAGTGACAAATCATGTCTTTCCTTCATCAAATCAGACACTGTAAAGATTTTCAAAAACACTCCTGTATGTATAGTCATCATCTGACCTAGTCAATTGGATGCCGATTGGCTGGGCTATTTTATGACTGGGTCAATCACAAGAACGTCTTTCTACTGAGTGTATCCAGAATGAGCGAAGGTTGAATGTGGAGCTTGTGATTGGGGATGGTGTCACAATAAGGTTAAACATAGAACACAACTCGCATTCAGACAGCATACAGAGTAGGGGTCGGAATCGACATAGGCCCCCCGATACGGTATCGCGATACTTATGTCACGATGCGATATTGTTGCGATTTTAAACATATTGCAATATTTTCCAATTTATTACTTTACTGTAACTTCAAATTATGCTCATCTCACATACATTGTATTGCTGCAAAATGTGATTGTCAAGCCGACTAACTGACATGAACACGTCATAAATATTGTATACACAAAGTTAAATTCTCATGTGCAACTTATATAATAAATGATCGATAACTGGCATCCGTGTATCGATACAGTATTTCTACTGTAAATATCGCCATACTATGCTGTATTGACCCCCCCCACCCCTAATACAGAGCATATATAAAACATTCCCAGGCTACTGAATCACTGGGGCGGGGGGCCTTCCTTTTGTGACCTCACCTCATCAGAGTTGCCTTGGACCCATTTCTTCATTGCAAGAGAGAACATGGAGCCTGTGTGGGAGAGGAGATCAGTCAGAAAAAATAACCAACCTGTCCTGCCCCCGTAGTGCTTATAAAGAAACCTTGTGATATAGAACATTCTTTCAGAGAATACATACATTCCTAGAGAAGCTCTGAGACATAATAAATATTAGAGCTCTTTCATATTGGCATCCTATGCTAAGACCTAAGGAAATACATATTTTACACGAAGGCTACTGGGACAGCAGACACTGTATGACTGGAGTGAGAGCTGGTGTTATTCACTGGGGGGGGAGAGAGAAAGAGAGAGATAGAGCTGTGTGTGTACTATGCGTGTGTGTGTGCGTGTGCGTGCGAGCGTTTGTGTGTGTGCATGAGTGCGTGTGTGAGCGTGCCTTTTGATTTCTTGATGTCCGGTTCAGGTTCTGCCTCCCTGATAAACTGTCCCAGCTCGTTTACCTTCCCGAACGTCATCTTCCTGTACAGACACAAGGGAGAGGGAGGAGAGGTAATTACAGCAAATGGGATCATTACCACGTGCGTGCATGCGCGTGTACGGTGGTTCACTAATGAAGTGGAATTCCAAAAGAAACAGGAAAAACATTTTAAGAAAAGAAATCTGCCACACAACTGTTACTTGACTGCCGACCTGACCTATTAACCAAATTATTATTGCTATTATTATTAGTAAAACTATTTCATAATAGCCATCCCTTAAACCAGGGGTGGGGAATCCTGGTCCTGGAGGGCCGCTGCCCTGCATGTTTTAGGTGTCTCCCTGCTCCAACACACCTGATACAAATGAAAGGGTCGTTAGAAGCCTGCTAACGACCCACCAGGATTCCCCACCCCTGCCTTAAACCCGATAACTTTCCACTATAAATAAAAATGCCTTTGTGAATAAGGAAACAAGATGGAGGAGGGGCTCTAGTGAGAGAGAGCTATTCTAACATGCCCAGTTCAGAGGACACTTCCAGAATGTGTACCCACCCATGTACAGGGGGACTGTAGGCAGCATCACACTCACCCTGCGTACGGCCGCTGGTACAAGGACTCTGGGTCCAGGCTGGACACGTCCACGGTTATTGCCTCGTCAAAGTTCTTCAGGATCTTCACTGCTGCCTTCTTTGCACCTTGCTGCAAGCAACCAGCACACGTATTTGCAGTCAACACACAATCGGCACACGCTACGAGCCTGTTAGCGGCTCTTCCTAAAAACGCCACGAGAGGGATCAGCAGATCCGGAAGAACTACTTCCAGACGCGTTATCATCAAAACTAAAATGTCGCCGGGCCGAGGCAGGGCCGTCCCTGGTTGGGGCTGAAAGCAAGCATCAAGGGGCAAAGCTTTAGGGTTACCTGATTGTGTGAGCCCTCGCCCGAATTTGTGCTTTGGCGGTCGTTGTCGGCGGGCCCGCCCTGCCCCGCTGTGCTTGGGTTCACAAACTCGTCCGCCCGCACCGAGTTGATGAGGTCGCTCAGGTATTTGTAGTAAAGGTTACTCGACAGGAAGCCGGGCATGTAGACCTGGAAGCACAGCGGAGACGCACGCTGAAGCCATTTATTCAGCTTCCAGCATTAGCACGTTATCAACGTGTACTGGGGTTGTGACGCCATGCTAGTCACTGTAACGCAAAACCCTCAGGGGAATGCCTTCATGCTCAGAAGGAGAACAAGCAGAACACAACCAACCATAATAATAATAATATTATTCATCTGAAACTATCAAGAATACACAGTTTAAAATAATTAAAAGTAGAACACCATCGAGTTCATCTCGTCTAGTAAAACATTCTCACCATCTGGCTCTCCGTAGAGGGCCAATTATACAAAGAGGCCGCAATACTTTCTGTGGCATGTTCACTTGCTCTAACCTCTCTGTTTTAGAACAGCACAACTGGCCTTTAAATATAGCTCCAGGAGATTACAGTAATCCTCTATTGGAGCAATCAGTCTCATTCTCTGGTCTTCATAAGGAGGATCTGTAAACCCTTGGATAGAAGATAACCTCTTTTTTTGGAACAGATGCTAGTTAACATCAGCTGGAGTGACGTATGGGACATCACATTGCAGCTTTCTGGAGAGCTCACCTTCTCCATGGTTGTCCACGCCTGTCTGAGAGGAGTGGTGAAGCAGTCAGGTAGAGGCCCTCCCTCCCTGCAAATATTGGACTCTATTTCCATGCGCACAGAGTCACCGAAGCCCAGCGGGTTGGTGGCTTGCAGCGAGAAATACCTGGAGAGGACAGGGCAAACGGAACATGCAGCAATCCCTCAGAAGGGGGCAGCACAAGGATTACCTACCAAGCAGCGTTTAAGATCATGTAAAAGTGCTTAAGATGCAGTAATTATGTAATGGCCATCAGGCAATTGACTTTAAAATCACTGTCAGGACAAATGAAAGTCATTGAGGATGTCAAGAAAGTAAATAAATTCCCTATTAATGACTTAACTCAAATTATATTTTTCAATAAAATTTAAAAAAAGTTATTGTTTATTTATTTATTCTTTTAAGACAGAGGCATACATATTGGGTCAACCAACCAAGAGATCACATCACATGACTTGATTGATCAATCACAACAGGCCATATGACCAATTGCAAGAGTGTTGACAGCATATCTGTCCTAATAGACACACCAAACAAACTCCACTACTCACTACCATATGAATCCATCTCTGATATATAGCCTATACTCCGGCTATTTGACTAACTGAACTCATTCTGGTGTCTCAAGTAGAGAATCGGACAGTGTGCAATGACCAGCGGATGGAAGTAGTAGTCTTGGCCAGAATTTACTAAAATCTTGAAATACGCCAAAGATATTAAACTTTGCCAGCAGAGGCTTAACCACCGTCAAAGACCATAGCCGATGAGTTTCCCCCGAGGTTGTTCAAGACCAAAAAGGTCATTTAAACCAGCAGAGAAAGATGCTCCTACTTGTCGTAGAGGATCATGGCATCATTTTGGGCCTCCTGTCCGTCGTATTGGCCCTTCTTAGCCGCCAGCTGGTCCTGGAAGTTGTCCGCCGCCAGCCAGAACTGGAGTATGTTCACCGCCTCTTCCTTCTCCATGTACTGTGGGGAAACCGAGCAGCCGCGTGAGTAAGGCCACATTGCATTACTCACGAGATTTGTTATTGAGCTTTGACTTTGCAACAGTTTATGACAAGTTTTATGGAGAGGAACAGGGTTAGAAAAGCCCCATCTAGTACCGCTGGGTCTCGTAACAAACCACACAGGTTTCATTGATGAAACCCCAGAGAGCACCCACCTCCGAAAAGTAGAAGAGTGCAGATTCACAGAACAAAATGTCTGCCAGGAACACAGAGCCACTGGTCAACACTTCAATCTGGTATTTACAGAAGTGATGGCTGCGCAGGAATTCACTAAAATATCTGGGAAGGTTGAATGGGAAAGAGGGGTTGGTCTTGGAAGGGAAAGCATAGGTCTCACAGGCTACACAGGGTATACATTATATTCCTTAATTGTATTAGTGTGGATGGCTGTAGGGAGAGAGGAATAGCATTGTTTTAGAATTGCAACGCATACTTTTTATAACACAAAAAAATCATATTTGCAATAGTGACTTCGACCACAAGGGTGATTTCAGACGCAATTTAAATACCAAGCAGGGCCCCTTTAGTCTCGGTGACTAAACGTGGTGTTGAGGAAACTCACTGCTGTTCTAGGATGGTGACCACGACGGACTGTGCAACGAGGAAGCAGTTGGGGTCCACCAGGCCATCCTCTCCACAGATCTTAGCTGCATAGAGGGGAGAGACAGAGACACAGCCTGGCGTCTTCAGACGTAATCACACCAGTCTAAGCACAACTGTCTCTACGGTTAAGTCTATATAAAGAACAAAAACACTGCAATTCCAGAAAACAAAGAGAACATTGATATATATTGTAATAAGTAACAATCAATTGAATAGACCCTTAACAACATTAAATGCGGTGCAGCCCATGAGGAAATAGAGGATGGATGGATGGATAGATACATATATATATATAGAGAATATAAAGATTTGATAGTCGAACATTGCTAAATGTATTAGCCACACTTTACCAACTATGTCGTTCCTCATTTGTTCTGTGATGGGAATGGGCCGGGCAGCATCCGGAGAGATGTACTTTGTAAAGATGTTCACCGCATCTCTTTCTATGCCTAGAACACACACACACACACAGTAAACAAACACTTTTGTTGCGTGTCTTTTGTGCAGTCGCCCTTTGTGCTCGGCACAGAAGGATCCCAGCCCGAAACCCCCAAGGCCAACACTGCACACAAACACACATTCTGTCTCGACATGGATGCAACTCCCCGGGGCAGCTAACCATTTAGAAGAGTTCAATGCAAAACCTTTAAGTCCATCTGATAAAAGCAGCCATTATCAATTTAATACAGCATTATGTATTAGGTTTCTATATTTGAGTTCACCAATTCATTTTTTAATACAATTAAAAAGGTTATTTGTCACCGAGAAAAAAAAAGTTATACCTTCCAAAAATATACCTGATTATTTAAATATTGCCAATTTAAAAACAAAAGTTATTTTGCATATGAACCCTTTACTGGTATTAATGGGCGAGTATGGGCTTGTTTACTTGTATTAACAGTCAATGCTAAGACGTAGTAGTTTTGTACTAGTTATTTAACCTCCTAGCTTAATGTGTTTTACCTACCCTTCCAACCACCGGTGTGCACTTTCGGAAAACAGCATGGTAACTCCCAACTGTTAATTTGTTTGTTTTTTTGTAAATATTTTAAATGTTTTTTTGTAAACAGCCAACTCACTCTTCATGAGCGTGTCAGAGAGCTCCCTCAGGGCATTGCTCGACTGCTGCTGCTTAAAGGGGGTTCCGGTCCTGGACGAGGGCTGCCTGTTAGGGGTCTCCGCTCGGGGCGTCCTCTGACCGGTCTCCGTGACGACGGAATCCCGGCGCGCAAGCATGTGCACCGCTGCCGTGAGGCTGTCTGTGCCACTGTGCTGGGGGCTGGCGGTGGCACCGGGGGGCGTTGGGAGGCCCTCCGGGGCTTCGCCGGCATCCGGGCACGCGGGCACAGGCTCAGCCAGGGAGCTGTGTTTGACCGAGTTGAGGCTGTGCGCTCGCACCCGTGACCAGCTGGCGGCGCGGAAGCCGTCCGCCTCCAGCCAGAAGCGCACCAGGTGGTCGGTGCCGCGCAGCTCCATGAACTGGATGTAGTAGGGCGTGGCGATGCAGTCACGCAGGATCTGGTCCACCGTCTTGGACAGCCGAGAGCGGGTGTCTTGGAACATGTACTTCACACTGGAGTGCCCTGGAGTTTTACACAGAAGCAATGGTTAAAGGGGTATTATCGAGAACGCCTGCTAACTTCGAGCTCAAATCAAAAATAAAAGTGTTTATGTTTCTATTTACGGAGTCTGGGCTGTTTTGACGCATCGGATCATTTTTTCAACACACACAAGGATCGGTAATAGCAAAATGCGAAGAGATTTATGGTGAATTTGACAAAGTGTATTATCTTACAACATCTGACTATACAGTATAACATTAGTGTCAATCCATCAATATAATGTACATTTTTCAAAACGGTTTAATCTCAAATTTACTCATTACTATGAAATTTAGAGATGCTTTTAAGCCAATAGTCCTTTGAAACCTGCATTATAATTATATCCAGTCGGATCTCATAAAGACGTGCTGCCAAACAACCATCATTTTTTGCTTAATTTAATCCTACGAGTCATTAACGACTTGAGTCGAAGCAAACCCAAAATTTGATAGTGTACTTTAGGTTAAATAAATGCCATTTCTTGCTCTTAAACTACTTAAAAGTTGGTCGTAAGTGTGTCAGTGCCTGCCATTATAAACGTGATGTAAATGCATTTCCACTGAGGGTTAACTTTGTAGTCTTGTGTTATTTTCAGCCACACATTGTGAGGTTCTGTGATTTGAGCTCATCATATTTCACACAGTCTCAAGCTATTAGTGTATGCTCTGCGTCTCCCATGTGTATCCTATCTGCCCTAGATCCCGTCGCCTGCGACTGAGAACCAGTGAATCTCACAGTTCTAAAATTGGGCTGTTGTATTTAACACAAGTTTAATCGAACTTTGAGTCTGACTTGATTCAACCAGTTGTGTATCTGTATAGGATATTTTAAACATTAAAATAGCAGCAAACAACTAGTTTATATTATTATATATTATCGTGTTCACAAGAAGAAACCATGTGAACAATATATTGTGGTATCCGCAACGTCAAGTGGAACTCTTCTGAAAGCTTCAAGTTCACGAGTTCCCGTGTCATAATAACGAGTTCCAATTGAACGCAGCATCAAACCATGCTGTGTGTGTGTGTGTAATGAGAGCTCCTCTGGCCTTCGTTTGTATATCTGGCCAGCCATGGGTGCGTGTAGCCCACAGAGCGTTTTGTTTGAGATGCTGGTGCACTTAGTGTGACATCTAGTGGTAGAAAGTAATATAGAGCCACACTCGCAGCAGGTGGTGACTGCTGTTTTAGGGGTACGCTGAAATCCTCTCCAGCTACTATAAAGCCCAAAGCACCCCGGAGGCGTCGCGTCATGTGCTACGCGCTGTCCCAAGCACCAATAGGAAGCGTCGTGTCCGTCGTCGTGGTGCGCCAACAGGGAATTTTACACACAATGCGTTAGTCCCTATTGTAGTTGTTCATTGTTTATTACTGCCTTGCTAATTGAATGATCTGAGCAGTTGAGATTGTTTTGATATCAGCAGATCAACAACATGGCGTCAACGCGCGTCGAATCGCATCTAGACGGCGCGGTTATTGTATTCTATTGTACATAGAAAACAATAGGGGCCTCTGTCTTGACGCGCGTCGTACGCCGCCGGTGTGCGATGGGCTTTACTCAACCTTCTGCCTGCCTCATTCTTGCCAGCAAGAAGGTTCCTGTCCTGAGAGTGCAGAGCCACGAATCTTACATTGGCCTCAATGCTGTCACACAGGTTAACCCACTGATGTGATTCATCCGTAACGTCATTCACAAAACTTGCCTTTACAGGTCCAACCAGCGCTGTAAACCAATACAGGCTGCAGAAACGCTGCAGTGCTATAGTGAATGCTAGTGAACTCTAGTGAAAGCTAGTGAACTCTAGTGAATGCCCCTAGAACTTAAGCGCACAGATTCTTTTTCGCATCGCAGTGCCGTGGTAAACGCGTTAGCTTGCCCACACACCCCAAGGGAGACAACGTAACCTACTACGGTGGATGGAGCATTATTCTAAGAGCCGGCGGATGCTTGAGCAGTGCCGCCCGCACAGGTTTAAACAATGAGGTGCTCAGCTGGTGGCTCGCTGGAACATGTGACAACACACAAACGGGAGACGCTCGTGAGGTTGTTAAAGCAGTTACTGATGAGCAGCACTGCCTGGCGGTTATAGAAGTCAAGCCACAAAGAACCACAGAAAATTCCCACTGGTTCATTCAAATCAGATAATTTGACTCAGACCAATACAGTCTGTAGTGGCTGGCTTCCAGACAGTAATTCACTTCTTAGCCACCACAGGGGATTAAATAGATGTCTTCCATGTTCATCCATTCTGCTTCCATGTTTTCGGTATTAAATAAAAAAGGTTGAAACTGTACAACATATAAATAGCTCCAACACAGTAAGCAGCTGCCCTAATGCATACCTGCCAACACTCCCGATATACGCGGGAGTCTCCATATTTTTAACCCTGTCTCCCGCTGTGCTCCCGACCGGTATATTCTCCCGAATTCACAGCGATACAAAATCAAACTGGTGTTTCTCAATTAATGTGTGGAAAATGTGTCGTGGAACCTGGTAACCCAACAGAGGCTAGTAGGCTTTAATTTAATTCATCTATTGTAGTGCTGCATTTTAGACTAATTAATAAGTAAGTTTACTTTCACATAATTGTATTTGTGGTTATATCTGGGGTGGGGGCATTGAGGGTAGGCTATTTGCAGATAACCTGGAAAATCTCCAACTTTTTCATAGCCAAATGTTGATGAAGACAAATTAAGCAACACACTGAATCTGTCTCCTCCTAACAGAGTTCAACAGAGCGCACTTCAAGGGGGAAGGGGGGGGGGGGGCCTTTACATCCTTTATGCTGAACAGAACAACCCAGCATTCCATGATAGTCACTAGGGAGGTTCACGTATTTCACCAATGTATTCCCATTATCTTTGGGGGTGTTAATGGGTATTTTGAGTACATTACATTTAAGGTATGGTCAGCTATTGCAAACTAAATGTAAGATAATACACTGTTAATTTTAACAAATATCTCCTCACATTTCACCATTTTACCGTTCTCTGTGCGTGTTGAAATAATAATCTGATACATCTACACAGCCCTGGCTCTGTAAATAGTAACATAAAGTGAAGAACACCGCTCATATCAAAAATGCTGTAGCATTACGTTTTGCTTCACAATGCACTTTGACATGTGAGGCACTGCGGAGGACCGCAGACCGATACGGTTTTGATTTGAGCTCGAAGCCAAGAATGACTGACCCTGCCTTTAATTCCCAAGTAGCAACAATCACTGAGGCCACAATGGCATTTCTGCAGCTAACTGTTTTGGGGTAAATCGACTTAGTTTCATATTTAGCTGCCTGGGCCCTGCCTACGTCAGCCCCCACAGCAAAATGCTGTTAGTGACACGCCCACAAAAGATACCGGAAGTGGCCCACTTTTGCTTCCACTAAAATGCATTACAGTGCTCAACTTTATTTTTACCACTACTACCACTACAGTATCTTTGTCCGTACCGAGATCACCAAAGTGTGCGGCCTCCATGTGGCTCGGCTGCTTCTTGAGGATGGCAGTGCGACCGCGGGCAAAGGAGTCCATGTTGGCAGAGATGGCGCTGATGGCCACATGGCTGGGCCCTGCTGCCTCCTGGATGGCATGATGGTTCTTCAGGCCTAGCGAGGGAGACTGGGGACTGGCCGGAGCAGGAGCTGTGGGGACGGGATTTATTTACATGCCTGTGGTGGGAGTTCTAGCCCATTTTGGACCTGAAACTTGTCCTTATCTGCCGCAGCTGTGACAAAGGGTTACGGTCACAGCCTAATCACACAAATCGAGTATAGTGTTCATGGCGATGTCTGCTGTAAGACTTTATAGTATTGCAATGCAAACAAATAAGGCCAACCTGCTTAAGCAGTCTGTAAAGTTAAAACTTTATACCACAACTGTTCTTTTGGTCAAATATTCAGAATATAATTTGCTTCCTGGTTTGTTGCAGTGAATGCTCCATTACAATGAACTATGATGTGAGCTTGCCTGCACAAGGACAGGCAAGGCAGTGAATTGCAGCTGAATCTCCCTAAAACAAGAGAATACATCTCCCTGGCATAGTTTTTCAGCATCTAGATTACACACGTCAAAGAGACATGTTTTGGTTTGCTCCCATTCTACAACCTAATCACCACAAGCCTATATGTGAAAAGCAATGGTTAAATGCCCCCAGTTCACTTAAGCATCAGTATCCTTGAAAATATGCCTACTTGTTAAGTCTCTTGACTTACCTTATGCTAAATTACCTAATTGTAAATCATTTGATTAGATTTTGGACAAACGTTTGACACCAATGAGAGCTATCAATATATAAAAGGTCCAGGTTAAAATAGACCATAGACTCCCATAGACTTTAAAATGAGGGCACATTTAGTGACAAAGGTATGTAGCATGCAGCTTCAGTGTGAGAGTTGTGTGAAAAAGTAATTTGAGAGACATGAAGGTCCTTTGAAATAAATCCCAGTTAGAATACGTTAGCATGTAGACACCAAGGGCGTGGTAGGGGTCAGGTAAAACAGGCTCCCTATGCATCTGTTTCAGTCCAAGAATGAGTGGATGTGATTGCGGGTCTGAATTGGCCTTAATTCCTGCATTTCGCTGACCTCCAGCTCCAGGCAGCATTAACATTTAACTTATTCTCTGAATCACAGACTAGACCAGTGGTTCTCACCCCCATGGGGGTCACGAGACTCAGCGGAGGGTGTCACAACATTGATTTTCAGAAATTAAACAGCATTTGAAATGATTAAAAATAGCATATTTTAGCCATAATTGTTAGTAGTCGTACATTTTAAGTAAATAAGGACAGTTAAGATACCGCTACCTGTAGTAATTAAAAACGAGATCAAATAAGAGCTCTCTTGGACGAGGACAACATTGTACCCACCTCTATTGACTTTAGCCTCTGCCAGTTGCTCAGATTCTTTGCTTTTGGCTGTGGGAGGAGAAAAAAGAAAAGATTGGCTGTAAGTGGAGTATGACAGCATCTGCTCTTAACAATATGGGGTGAATCGGGGAACAGAATATTGTGCCTTAAAGCCATTGTGGGTTGAAGGATACAATTGAGGTGGTGGCCCTGAAAATGCGGTAGACAAATATTAAGTTACAAAAGGCCCTATTCTAGATCAACAAATCACCTGTGATGGGTTAATGGGGCACACTAATAACACCAGCAAAGACATGATACGTCTTTGTTGTCACCTGTGTGAGAGGTAACTGATATATGATGTAACATGAGAGAAATAATTCACCATGGCATTCAGAAAGGATTTGAACCCTTGTAATGTCAGTATATCACCTCCTAATTAGATAAACTCGCATAGCCATAAGAACTTGAAGGAAATAAGTGGGCTAACCTTTGAAGGAAGCATTATGTTATGAGTTTGAATAACAGAATCATTAAATGAGAAAACCGACCTAGAGCCCTAAATGGAGAAACAGACATTTACAGTAGTCTGTAACATATTCTGTTTAAGATATATATACACACACTAACGATATGTTTTTATTATTTCATGTGTAATTAAATTAATTGTCAAATTTAAATAATATCATGCAAGTTACCCATAATTATCAGATATATGGTTCTAGACACATAAGAATTCATGACTTTCACTTTCCTGTGGGACTCATAACCTGGCTAAAAGTGGGCAACGGAATGGCAGTCAAAATATTGCTTGTCATCTGAGGTGACAGTGAATTTCAACAAATTACTTTATGCAGGTTCAATACACAGAAATGCATGTCGCACATGTAAAATGTATTCAGTCTAAGACAAAAAGACACTATCACTAATAATACTCAATCTAGTTTCCCTCCCTGAGCTTTACCGGTACACGTTATTCATTTCCTAGATTTTGCTCTCTAAATACTAGAATTTTCTTAGCTAAACACATTAAAGCATAGCCTTTTTGAATATACTTATTTGGACTGAAATAGCAAATATGGGCTTATGCGAGCGATGTATCACGGCAATCATGTTTTGTGAGTACAGTAGAGCATAGCTAAGATAACCTAGCAATGCCGACAGCAGCAAAAAAAAGTAGTGAAATACCTATTCGCAAAGTTGCGTATTTGACTAAGCGTGTATCTAACGGTGACTCTCCTTTTATAAGTAGACATTGTCTAACATGTATCATTCATTCCTCCGTCATTCTGTGAAACTCGCAGACGCTGCTAGATCTCGTAACGTTCCACCCTGGTGCGAGCTTCCTCACCTTTCCTCTTGAAAAACGACATGACGGTTTCCACGCTTTAATCGTATCCTCAGCTCGATGGCACCATTCCGTGGATTTGCAAGTCCCTTCATTCAAATGCACCTATATGTGTACCTGCAGCGCAAGTGGCGTGCCTTCAGCCGATTACAGGGCTGTCTAATCGATAGATTTTCTTCAGTGGGGAGCCAGAAGGGTGGCCATATTGTCAATAAACGTCTCACTTCCGGATTGATGCGACAGCAGCATTATGGGAAACGTTGCATTACCTGTTATGGTCGGAAGAGGGAGGTGTTGCTTTTTCCACAGCAATGAGAGGTACTTGGAATATTCAGCAAAGACAGGCTCTCCATACTCAGCTACACCTTACTATGATTTGTGTTGATGTAGGATGACCCTGACTAACTTATTGTTTGTCTTAGTAAGATATAATCGTTTTGTACCAAAGAAATGTGTAAGTGCTGTAAGATGTTCATGACTACATAAATAATATATATGTTGGCTCTGTCCTAGCTGTGGCTTATTGGTTAAAAGGCAGGCCAGTCTGAGTTTACCTCTATATGCTACTGCGGCACACTCAAAACTAATGTAGGCTTAAGTTTATGGTGAAATGCAACACTTCCAAGTTTAAAAAAAAATTCTGTAATAATAATAATAATAATAATAATAATAATAATAAATGTAAGACAATAGACTTAATAATGTGTCAAATTATGTAATTTAGCTCCATGAACTTATAACCCAGTGACAAGAAGCTGAAGAAGATATGAGACAATGTATTTTACATAAAACTTAATTAAAATTATACGTTCATCCGTTAAGAAAAAGTCAGTCAGATTTGGCAGCATGGTTAGGCCTCAATTTCAGTCTCGTCCAATGGTATGCGTTGCTTTTGGCATGTCAATGCGATAGACAAATTCAGCGGGCATGAAATAGCCCAGATACTCGACAGTGTCAGGGGTGGTGTCTATGTAGTAGTGGCCGCCTTCCCCATGGTGACTGAAACAATGGGTGTGCTCCACACGCAGATCCAAGCCCTGCATACAAATATTTACAAAATTTGCCTGTAAAACTGTGGTCCTTTGATGATCATGATGATGGCGGCTATGGACTCTTTTCCACAGAGCTTTCATAGCATGGAAAAGATAGCTCATAACATAGTACATAGCTCACGTAGCTCATAACATTAATGGTTGTTTACAGTAGATTTTCCATTATATAATTGATTAAAATTTCCAATGCTGGTGCACTGGTATGAAACTCAACTACAATTAATGTTATGAGTTACACCAGCATTTTACATACTATGATGACACCTGAAAAGGGACCATAGGCCTCAACACCAAACACCATATCACGTGCACTGCAACATTTGTACTTACAGGGTCTCTGGACACAAGCACAGATAGGCAGATCAGCGGCGAGCTGACCTCAAAGTGCTTGAGCCAGTTGTTGACGTCATCATCCGTGTTGAGCGGACAGGCTGAGAACTCACGTGGCTTCAGATTAGAGGTGAGAAAGAAACATACTAAATCAAATAAATCATTTTGATCTATTGAAACATTCCTTAATTTCTCAGTTATGCACTTACATTTGAATCCCTTAGCGGCTAACTATTTATTTAGCTGTTACGTATGTATTCTACTATTTATATTTGATTTGATATTTATTACTGTCCACTTTGTTGCTGGAATATACAAAATGTATTTTGACATTGCATATCATAGCATAGAAACACATCCCAGGTACCACAAACTCAACAATTAATGTTACGAGTTACAACAACATATGTAGCCTACTATTAAACTCTTAGCTCAAACCTGTAGCACAGAAAACTTAGTGTGAAACCACTATCAACGTTGCTTATTTACCATGATATGGATTTTAGCTTTCCCTTTCTGGATGATGAAAGTTCCCCCGAGTGCCAGACTTTTATCAGTGTAGTGGGCCTCAAGGGCCTTCCTCATGGCCGTCACAAGACTCCTGTCCCCGGTTCTCTTTTTGGCACGCACCTCTATGACCTGGTAAGGGTTCATTAAGGGGAATCAAAGACAGGAATGGTGGTATGTGCACTTGCAGGTATTTGATTTCCAGTACACACTTTCTGTCCCTTTGTTAATGTTAACCCAGGTTCATCCTCAGCAAGTGGATTATTAACAGTCGTTCTTGCAAGATAATTCGACCCATCAATAAGTAACCAAAGGCTAAGTGTATCATTTGAAAAAGTAGTTATTGACAATGCAGGATTAAATATTGATCCACTTTAGATCTCAGGTGGTTTACCTTTCCAGGCTTTCCCTCACAAGCATAAAGATTTGCTAAAAGTCCAAAATTACAGTCTGAACATTTTTCACTGTATTTCTCTTGTAGACATTGTCCATCAGCTACATTGATGGAGGCAAAATAACTGCTGTTCACTGCTGGTCTCCCCTCTGCTTCGGTAAGAACAACGGGCATTAGCTGTAAACAGAGACGTGCTCCATTATTGTTACAGTTCCCATTAATTGTTTACAGTCCAAATAGGCCACTTTTGCATTTTAATCAAACCTCTGCATTCATTCCAAGCACCCTTGAAGCCACAGCTCCTGCCCCAAGAATGAACGCTCCTGGCAGTTCCACATCATTTGAAACAGTGTTCATGTTGTACTCCTAACAAAGAAGAATACAAATCCTGACATTCATTCCACAATTATCTAGTTACAAAGTTGCAGAAGTTGCAGAATTACCTTGTCCTTTTGTACCAATGGTACCAAGTACGGTACCCCGCCAACATCGGTAATGCGTGGTTTCCCACACAAGCCTGCAGTGCATTGAAAGAAAATCTAGCACTGATTTGTTCATGACAACGTCGCATTAACAAAATAACTACATACAAAGTTCAAGTGCTGCAAACACCTGGCATATTAGGCTAAACGTTACCTTTCACAGGGAACTGGAATGGCTCTTTGGTAAGATCTGGACATTCGACAACACGAACACAAGCTTCCGCGAAATTGTTCTTCAATCCTGTTTGTAACACTGAAACGGAAAATCTTTAAACACATATCTGTCTAGTGTCCCAGACTATTTTTGCGACATACCCTATATTTGCGTTCATTTGTGTGTGTTATTATAAATAAAGTACATTACCATTGCAAAGTTCCTCTAATTGTGGGAAATGTAACGGGAACTTCTCTGGTTTACTGATATCTACCATCCTGGGATAATTAATCTCCAAATGAATGCTATTCAGGAAGAACGCTGATGAAACGCCCTGCAGAGAAGGGGAGCTGATTGGTCACACAAGCTAGTGTGCGCCGTGACGTAATACGAATACTTCCTGGTTAACTTGGAGCATGTAGTGTTGTTTGTTAGCCGCGAGTACACGTAATCGCGTTAAGGCTTTTTTAGATTTATTTAGGAAGTTATCAGTTAATGCTACAGTTGTAATTTAGATAATACGAAGTTATTTCCATTTCGTTGTGGACACGGCTTTACGGTTTTACTACTAATCATATCCAGTCACATGTAATTGTTTTGTTGCAATTGTAGCTAGTAGCATATTTATCATGTCACAACGTAGAAGACAACGGGCCCAGCATGTTTACAATAATGAAATGTTATTTGAGAGATCATCTTCGATCATCTTGGAGATACCACCTCCTGAAGTGGTAGAGGAAATATCCGGGTGTTTTGAGGCAAGTAAAGGGCTAAATGATCATGATGACCTACGTGATAATAATCAACATCTGGCCAGTGACCCCACAGAAGAAAGGTAAACATCTGCTTAATTGTTTTATTTGCCCTCTGTGTGTGCTATTTATTTACGACAGTGCACGAAAGTGCATGTGATTTTTTTTCCCCCCGTAATGTCAAATTATTCACCTGCAGTGATTCAGAAGACAGCTTGTTTATAACACAACACCGCGTACCTTCAGCTGTGAGATCGCTAAGGAGATGTCACTCAGGACTGACATCAGGCCCGACCTCAACCAGCGAACATGGAGAAAGTGACGATGACATGAGTGCATGGTCTGGCATCAGAAGCACGTCTCCTAAATCGGCTGCAGCGCGACCTTCCCAGCAATGCAAACGAAGGAGAAAGAAGGAAAAACTGAGAACATATAATTTCCCCTTCCTTGAGACTGAGGTTAATTACAAACATCAGTCTAAATGTAAGAGGGCAACAGGAGGTAATTTAATATTTCGCCACAGTGCCAGCATTGGAGTAAGTTGACCTTCCCCGGAATAAGTTTGTCTGTTTGTCAACAACTGCAACATATTTCTGACATGTCACTTCCATGTTTAATTTAACTGACCTTAGGTCATTCTTCTTTTGTAGAGCTTTGCCATTGGAGGATTCTTAAAATGTGTGAAAGAACTAGGGAACTCAAGCGACACATCAGACCACACATCAGACAATCAAGCCTCAGCTTTACCAAAGGTTTACATAGACGACGAAGAGTCACTATCTCCATTGCCAGAGTGAGTAACCTATTATTTCAGGGTTTGTTTATGGCAAAATAAAAAAAACTTTGTAGTGGTATTTGGAATTTTAATTAAGTAAATGGTTTATGAAACATATTAAAACATAATGTCTTTCTTTAATGTAATTTAGGGCTGGCTAAGAATACTACATCATTCAAGTATTCGTTTGATGGGAAGTAGGGATGTAATGGTACACTGATGCTACGGTTCGCTACATTTTCATTACAATTGTAATTTTACTCACATTCCATATAAGACTATAGCCTATTAAAGCCTCACATTTAGATATTTTTCTTTATTTTTTATTAAAAATGCCATGGAAATATAGGCCTATGTATATAATAGGAGCAGAAACACACTACAAATAATAATTGAAAAGAAAACATGTTATTAGCTCAGCCGTGCTTCCTTTCCCCAATCATTTAATTGATCCAACTGTTACAACGTTGTATTCGTAACTTTGCTGCTCACGTGACTTCTTGTCATATCTATTAATACATGCATGATTCTACTAAACTGGCTCAGACAAGTCTAATATTATGCTTCTACTGCACAATGCAGTTGTATCATAGAGAGATGTGCAGTCAGGCGACACACCCCCTCTCATTCATTCTCAGTGGTGTGTTATGCAACAGCCCGACACACACTTACCACCATTATTACGTCACTGTGCACATGTGTGGAGGAGGGATATGTTGGGGATATGTTTAGTTTGTTGTCTTGCCACGCTGCATTTGTTTGGTGTTTGAGTTTAGTCGTCTGTGTAAATTACGTGCATGGTGCCGGTGGTGCAAAGCAGGTATAATCACTCTGCGATCCACACAAAGTTGCATGACACCAGTGTCCAAAAGTAGAGAGAAAAAACAATCCGGGGCTAGTTCCGCTTGCGTTGTGCTATGGCATTCTGCCTGAGTTTTGGTTACTTTTCGGTTAATCGTGCAGCCCTACCTACGTGTGTGAATTAATTTAATTGGATTAGCCCCATGGATCGGTTACAACAGTCCAATTGTCACTGATACGGATCCAACCAGTCCAGTCAGTATCGGATATATTTCCGATCGTACCGGTGCCATCCCTACTTTAAACACAGACTGTCATTGGCTAATGCAGTTAGCTGACTTTACCTTTTAACTGTTATCCGTTATAACAAAATGTATATTTTCACAGAGAGGATGGAATCTCTGATGAAGACGGCAACTTCAAAGTGGTGGTAAGAAGACTTGCTGTTACAATATAGTTTTACTTTTTATTATAATATCTGGCAAATTAAGTTAATTAAATATGTTTGTGCAGGAGAAGAGGCTTTTTGTGACTTCCTCAAAAGCAAGGTTCCCTCCAACTTCCAACTTTGAGTCATCCACACAAAAAGAAGATGGCAACAAAACCAAACATATAAAACAAACAAATGAAAGAAAGCGAAAGAAAAAACACTCATCCAGTAATAATCCAGACGTCAGACGAGGAGATGACGAGAGTATTTGCAACAATTGTATAACACCCTCTGAAAATACAGAAGTTTCAGCAAAGAAAAATAAAGACAAAAACATGACAAAAAACAGACATGACTATGGGAATGATGTCTCCCAAAACTCAGAAGGAATGGATAATAGAAGCAGTGAGAATGCATTTACGGTCCTCACAGACCAAGATGCGGAGCCTTTAACCAATAAAAAGAAACAAAAGACCATGAGAACAATGTCAGTCAGTGTCTCAGAGGACCACACGGGACAGAGCGATGATTACGGTCCTGTACAGAAAAAGGAAAAGAGGAAGGACGGTTCCTTCCTTGTTGATGATACAGTGGAAAATGAACCTAAAATGCACAAGAGAACACGCCCTTCAACGGCAACTCTAGATGCGCTCAAAACAAGGAGGCACAAAAGCAATGATGTGGTTGGTGACAACGTTTACAATCGCAATTCAGCTCAAGTTGAAAAAGACCAAAATCCACAGTTGGTTGTCACAGAAGCTATTGATGCCGTCAGGGAGAAAAAGAGAAAAGGGAAGAGAAATAAATATAATTCAGAGGAATGTATTAAATAAAGCAGAGCAGAATGAGTGTAAGAACTCGT
>JAODOY010048545.1:0-19021 GCA_025399855.1 Forbesichthys papilliferus | reverse complement strand
TATAAATGTATACTGTATATATAAAATCAACGTTGGTCACATTTGTGTATACACAAATTTATGACTCAACAGTATAATGATCCGTTATTTCAGGATGTCAGAAGGGACGTTTGAGGTTTCAATAGGCTATTTTAGTGTCCAGCAAATGTAATACTTTCCTGCAAGTGACATCTGTGAAGTTGGCACACCATATGATGAGAATGTGAGTTAAAGTATTTTGATTGATTTTTGCACACATTTTACATGCACAAATCAATCAAAATACTTACCGTTCACCATACCATACCGTTAAATGTAAATTAAAGGTTCCTGTGATTATAGATCCATTTCAGCACTAGACAAATGCATGGACAATTACATCACCTGTTGACATAAAGTAACCCTCAATAAAACATACAATAATGAAGCACAAATATTTGTCTCATTTGCACTATGATACACAGGTGATGCACATATGAATGTGATAAAAAGTGATAGAGAGCAATAATGGGATGATGAGGACATTACACCATAGTAAATCAAACCTAGCATTTAATTTCTCTAAAACAGTTTTGAGCACAAATACTTTAAAAATACTTGTATTCAGATTCTTGTATGGGGTGCCAACTTCATGAAGATCTGGAAACGTGATAGCACTTCAACCCTAGCGCCTCATAATGTAGGATGCAGGATGAAAAGGAAAATCCTTTAGAATGGAAATAACTGTTTCAAAAGAAGGATTTTTTGCTCACCGCTAGAAATGTCATGTTTATTTCATGGGATTGCAGATTATTTTTCAATCAGCTGAGTTCAGGCTACCTACAAACACTGTCCACTTGTAAAAGCCTTGTATTTCTAAATTGCGTTCCACCATTTCCATCAGTAAACCCTAACCTTTGTCAATGTATGTGTATGTAAACACACACAAAATATGCTCTCGATATACAGATAACCCCCATTCTACCCAGAGGTTTGTGACACATAAAAACAAAGACTCAGGCAGTGAGTAAACAATCGATTTGGTTGGCGGGAGGTCGGAGCTCAAGCTGAAATTGGGCATTAAGATGCCACGATCCATTGCTCCTGCTTACAATATTCCTCATGTCAGGCGGGGCAGAGATGGGTGGGGCTCCGGAAGACTGCATGATTAATGCTCACAATCAGCCAGAGACACTTATTCAGTCTCCCACTGGTGGGGCCTGCCAAGCAGAATTAGGCAGCGAGCACAACACAAAATCATATGTAATTGTAACTCCGTAAACACCATTCTTCATGTAGACTCGCCATTTTTAGATTTTCACTGACATGACTGCTTTAAATCAAAGGTGATGGTGAAGAATAATAAATCCCCATGTGGTAATAAAGGATATTTGACAGGAATTAAATCTAGCTGGCCAAGTAAGGAGATGCCAAATGTTGGGCAAGTTAAAAGTCAGCCAAAGTTGTAATTGTCTTTTTGGAGCTAGGCTATACCAAAAGGTGACCTCAGATGCAGTGCTTGAACAGCTAATGGCCTGTCAGATTATCATTGATCATAAGACACTGTACTCCGGTCCAAAATGTTTATACATCCATGTTTCACATCACAGCATAAAGGCAATTGCTTTCCAAAATGTGCTGGATCATTTCCGTAAGTAATCGCTGTAAAACAAGCCCTAGACCACACAGGACATCTGTCAGTTCCACTGTTGGCTGTAACAGTAGGGGCCAGTCAAGGATTTCCACTTCTGCTAAGTGAGAAACGAAAGACAATACCTATTTGGAGAGACCCTTTTGGCAACGCATGTAAAAAAGCTAATATAAAGCTTGTGGAAAATTAAAAAAGCGAGGCGGAAAAAGAAACAGGTTCTCACCGCATTCTTTCTAGAAGGAGGTTAGACAACCTATTGATAGTATTTTATGTAATTCTAGCATTTTTGTTTACCCCACACAATGAAAATTGTTTTGCCTTCACACTGATGTATTATGTTTAGGTGTGTGTGTGTGTGCGTGTGCGTGCGTGCGCATGTGTGTTTGGAGAACATTTTTTTTTACATTAAAAAGGCGTACAAGAGAAACATTGACCCTAAAGGAGTAGATGCACATTACTAACATGTCCTGTGTGTACTTAACAGACCCCAAGACCGCAAGAGTGCAGAATTGTATTTTATGCTTTTCTTATGCATTCATGAGGGTCGAGAGAAAAGTGTGAATGTTGAGCAAAAACATAGGAGTTCAATTGGTATTGTAGCAAGTATCACATGACATACACAAAAACAGACACCACATACATGTACTAATAATGTTAATATTCGGGGTCATTTCAAAGTTGAGCGAATAATTGTAAAACATTCCTAAGATTAAATAAAAAGAAATGACCAATACCCAAGTGTGGGTGATATTAGGTGTGAGTAAAAAGTAAATAACATTACAGACCACATTTCATCAACAAAAAAATAAGAAATAAAATAGCAATCATCACCGTCATCATCATCATCGTCACCGCCACCACCAGAATTGTGACAAACGACCAGAAGATAAAAGGAGGAGGAGATACTGATTGCCTATTCCATACTAAATGAATCCCTATGTATGATAATTGCACACCTCTGTTTTGCTGTGAAATGACTCTACCAACACAAGTGTAAAGCAGGAGTATTCCCGGAAGCGCAAACAATGCCAGCAGTCATCGGAGCAAGACGAAGACACGGGCCAAGGAGAGGTGCTGAGAGTATTTGCTCATGTGCCCTGTAAATACAATTATTTTCCTTTTGTTCGAATGTATTTCCATATTTTTCACTTCTTCCATTTGCCACTTCATTTTATTTGTTATAGTCACCAAGTATACAGCATCTAGGTTTGCTAATACCTCAGACAAGCATATCTATTCTATGACTGCTAAACATTTGTTTCCTTTTTCTGAGACACGGCAGTGCCATGATGGATAAATTTCATTACTTTTTAAGCCAGGCGCCTCAAATGACAGTTACAGTAGGAGGATGTGCTGCATAGCCTGATGTAAGTCTGGCCACGTGCCATTGGGAAGCGTTAACAGTCATGTCCTCCTACCTCTGGTTAATTTTGAAACTATTGGAACTAATCGACATTGCTACAATTGTTTTGATAGGCTTAATGTGCAACCAATTTCCGCATTCTGTAAAACGGTACGCATCACTTCTAACACCATTTCAAAACATGCTGACTTCAACGTCATTATATTTGCCTACCCTGATTGAACCGCTAACAGGCTGGCTGTGATAACACTAATGCGAACAGGGTTTCCAGACTAATCTCAGTGATTCAGCAGCGAGCAATAGTCGTCAGAGCCAAGCTAGTGCTGCACATAGCCTACATAAAATGGCGTGCACTTTCTGCTGACTGACCAGGTCGCTGTCTGCGCTGCTTGCTAACATACGTGCATCTGCCACAATAATACAATGTTTTCTAGAGACGCTTAAAGGTATAGCAAGCGACTGTTAGCTAATACACTTTATGTCAAATTCAGCTAATTCTTTCTTGCGGCCCACTAGCTTACCATTCTCTGTGTGCTGAAAACAATTATCCAGTGTTTGTACTCAGCACTGGCTCCATAAATAGGACCACAAACAAAGTAATGCAGACCGCACACAACAATAATATCCCAGCCTTCGCAATGCGTATCCACTGTGTGGGGCGGAGCTTCTGAGGAAGCACCCTATGTCATTGAAGGGAGATGTGTTTTTGTTTTGATTGAGTTCAAATATCAACAAGCTTTCTCCAGAATGATTTACTAACCTTTTAAGTCTGAAGTCACTTGGAGCACGATGCTTACCACGTTATCCTTGGTTGTGCCTATGGTATAATTTCCCTATTTGACTGATACCAAGCCTCGCCATCCTTAGTTACTGTAACTAGGCTGGACAAAACATTGAAGAAGCAGAGATCATATCAGAGAAAATACACTAACTACACGGATGCGATATTGTGGGTATTAGCCTATCTAGGCATGCAATTCATATTGCCGCTGTGTAGTTTTCAACCTTCAGACAGGACCAGCCAAGGTTAAAATACTAAAGCAAGTGTCCTAAATGACATCAGCACTTAGGCTCTTAGGCCAGCACACTGGCGTCACCGCGGGCTTTGAGCATGTTTTGTTATCTTGTATACTGTTGGCTAGTATGTATGACCTTTGCTATTGAGAGCAGCACGCTATCTGCTTGTCACACAGACTTCATTAATTAAGTAGATGCATCACAGCTTGGTCATTTTGTGGCTATTACTTGTATAGTCCCTGAGCACAAGAGAAGAGGAGGAAAGGTCTTTGAACATGATCAAGTCTCTCCTTTTTAGACGATTGAGAATGTATGAATGGTGGTCCACGCTTTATATTTATGTTTAAAATGCAGCAAGCAGGACTAGCCCATGTACTGCAGTTTATGTTCTGTCGTTTTATTTGTCAGATTAAATGTGAATTTATTGTTTGTTTGAAATTTTTTAGAAAAAATGTCGGTGTTTAAAATGTAAATATGTCAGAAAATGTAATCCTGACTCGGGGATGGTTATGGAAAACAAATGAAAATCATGATCGAAGATGTGCATATTTATTTAAACAATTTACGTATTCTTGTGAACAGACTCCTTGATTTTGATTTGAACAGATAAACATGAACCTGCAGTCAGTCTTATGAAATATTACATGACCAATCTGTACCCTGCAGCAGTGACTTACACTGACTATTTTCAAACCATTCATAAACATATACATATACATATGCATACAGTATATGGAGGGGCTCGCCTGAGAAGATCTGGGCATAATGTTATCCAGCCCGTGACTACATGGACTAAATCCAAATGACAGAATATGATTTGCGACATTGGGCACTGTCCCAGATTCACCCAGACTTCAGTGTCTGCTGGAAAGGGGGCCTTAACATGAACACTAAAGCTTTCGTCGCCTTATTTTCTCCCATTTGCACCATCGTGAGACTGGAAGGATGAAAAGAAAAAGGATAAGAGAGAGAGAGCATGAAATTTCAATCTGCACAAATGGATGACGATCCCCCTGACAGCCTGCCATGAAACAGATGGTGCTACAATATGAGGACACCACTATTAACAGATCCATCCATTGTGCGGTTGTGTCGGGAGAGTAGAACCACCGCTATGTAGAAGTCCCTGAGCCAAAACTGTCAGATGGCCACCCTGCCGTTTTGCAAAACGAGTCAAGGATTGCGGAAGAGGCATCACACATGCTGTATCGCCACAGCCAAGTCATGTCACTATGGTGTTGCCTTTTTATTTGCACTGACAACAGTATATGACATCATCACCCACAAGCATTCTGATTTGGCGATCTCGGGCCACTACGTTTTCATTTGCTTTGCTTCACTTTGCATATCAAATTCTAAAAGTTCATTGGCCGCCAATTGGTGGCAGCCAACTAACACAGACATTTAATTTTTGGTCACAGCAATTAAATGTAAATATATGTAAATATCTGTGTCCACTGTCCAATAAGATATCCCCACCTTTTATTTTCATTGGTGGTTCAATCATCAGCCAATGCTTTTTTTTAAACGTATCTGTCCTGTCTATGTGACCATTTTTAATAGAGAGGTTCCAGGTGCTGTAGCTATCTATGCACAATAAGAACAAAGTGTGGAGCTTGCAAAAACATTATGGTTTTAGCAGGTTGGTAAAGTCAAACCTGAATGTCATACTGAAACTTTAAGTTGCAAAAGGGTGTTGTGGGGCATATGGATGTTGTTCAGCTCTTTTAAGTACTATGCAGTTGCCCCTAAATGTCTCCCTCTTTGATTCATAGCATATTTGGGAGGGAGGAAGCAAAGTTAAGTGCCACATGAATATTTCAAATTCCCATTGTCTAATTACTGTAACTTAATTAGTGTGATTAGGAATTTACAGAGAGCTGTTCTAAGTCAAAAGATAAAATAATGGCTGTCAATTCAGTTGAAAATATGGAAGAAAGATTATCACTGGCCATGACCCCTCTTCCCACGTTTGCATTTTAAAGGTGAACGTGTAGCACATTATCTACATACACAGAGGAGCTAATGTGTGCAGTAAGACCATGGTGAAGATAATTTTCAAAGTGGACATTAATTGCAGAAAGTCATTTCACTCTTTTGTGCTCTTGCTAAAAGCCTTTCAGAGTATAATTCCAGATATTAATCAAGTGCTCAAGCCCTAGTCAAACCTGGAATTGTATTAGTAGTACAGTAATCATAAAACGGAACCCTTTGGACATTAACTGATAAAGCATGGCCTCTGGATAAGATAACTACTGTGAAAGTAAAGTGACAATATTGCATAATTTCAGTTTCCAGTTATTTCTCAAATTCCTTCCTTTTGATAATCCCCAAGCCAGTCAAAATAAAAAGATGGCAGAATGTGGAACAGCAGGCCTGTAGGTTTATTCTAGTCCAGGCACATTTGTGGAGCTCAACAGCCAAGTCAAATCTAACACAGTAGAGAAAGTACAGCTTATATTGGAGGTTGCCATATACCAATGTGTCCGTAGCTGGTGCCTACGTCTAAACAGTTGAACAACTTGATGTTGACATTCACTGATACCATCATGTCAGAAAGATATACCTAAGGCCAAAAATACATTGTTTAGACAGTTTACACATGACAGATGCAGTTATTCCTACTGTTCATCTTGACAAAAAAGAAAGGCAGCACATTTTTTATTATTATATTACAATATAGTTAATTTTCACAAACTCAGCATTATTCCAAACCATCCAGTCACCATTTATGGTCCCAATTCAAAGAATGAAACAGAACAGAACACTGATGTATCCTACGTCAACATGGAATCAAGGTAAATCGTGGCAAAATAATTTCATGAAAGTAGGGTTAGGGTTAACAATGCAAAATACTATATACAGTATATAATGGATTGCTTATTTGTGAAGTGTCAAATTGATTTAAATAACAGTCAGATCGAATTGCATTAACAGTCAAATTATTTATAAAAATGCCATTACAGTACTCTTACAAAAGAAAATGTTCTCTATATTGCTTTATTGGGCTCTAAAAGTGCAGCACTTATTGAAGTATGTAAAAAGTAAACACCTAGCCTACTTTATCCTATGCCCTCTTTAAAAAGAGAGAGAGAGATAAATAACTGGAAGGTTGTATAGGCAGTTGGCCAGTTGGTGGTGACTTCTCCACCCAGAAAATCATCACAGAAAAACAGAAATCGATTAAATGATTTTGGACGTTTGCATGTTTAATTATACATTAATGACAATAAGAATTAAATTACAAATATCCCTGTACATACTGTATGCTCCCTTTTCACATGTTGACACAGCTCTGGCCTTAATGTCTGTGACGTGCTTGAGTGAAAATACCACATAGATCAAGTAACAGCTTTTTATTTATCAGTTTCACTGACTTGAAAAGTAGTCACTCATCCCACCCCCTCTTCCGCGTAGTGTGCTGACATATAGGCACACTGTGGCTGCACTGATTTGTGCTACCATGGATGATGTTGGAGATAATATAGCCTCTGACAATACTGTATCAGTTTGAACCAGAAGCTGTTTTTACAAAGCGTTTAAATAGTTAACATTACATCTTCATTGCACCTAGTTCTTTCATATAAATGGTATGGGAGGTGGAGTGGAGAAGTCACTGTTTGCCTCAAAACTGCAGTGGTCACACAGTGATGAGTAAAAGGGTACCGGTATGGCAGAACAGGGGTGTGAAGTTTTGATAACCAGAGCCATATGTATACACAAGCATGGTATTATTACATGAATGAAGGTTATCGTGCCTATAATGTAGCCTACCAGTTATCAAAAGGCAAGCTATAGGTTTTTGGTCAATTTGGTATATCTGTAAATGTTGGATGTCAAAATTTTACCTAGTGTACTGGTGATAAAATCCAGGTCCATGTATTGTTATGGCTATGGGCTAATGGGCATGTCTATATATACTGTGAGGAGCTATTTAGAAAACATGCACACACTTTTGTGCTCCTTCTATGGCCATTACAAAATGGGAAAACCAAAAATAAAATAAAACATTTTCACGGCATGACTCCTTTAAGTTTGGTATGGCATCTTTGCAATATAGGCAATTTAATGATTTCACCATAAATATCAATTAAACAAATTCTGTATCCATCTATTCCTAATTAACAGAACAAGTTCATGTTGTCTAGTCTCCATATATCATCCAAGTATAATGGGAGGCCAATCCAGATTTGTATGTTCTGCCACTAAATGCTGCTGCTTTTCTCTCAACCCAATTACGACCCTGAAGGAACAGAAGGCATTACATATTGTTAATGCTCTCTTGTGTTGAGGTTAGGTTCTTTGAAATACAAAATGGTGTCTCTAGAGACTTAATAATGTTGGTTGAGCAACAATTCACCATAGTATCATTTCAAGAAGCAACGCAGACATGGCGTGATTCCATCTCTCTATATGAGATAACAAAAAGGAATTTCTCAACACAGCTGGGAGAAAACCCAGTAGACGCAGCTCCCACCCGACAGTGTCTCTGTCAGTAGGAACATCTCTGTTTGAAATAATCATGAGCAGTGTATTGCTTGCCAATCAGTTGTGGAAGTCCACCCTGCTGGCTGACTCCTGCCCTCCTCATTCCCTGCCAGTGTCAGAGGGAAGGTGTGACCTCAATACTGTTTCTGCCTTGTAATGTTACAGAATAGAAAATAACAGAATAGAAAAGAAAAAGTGAAATCTATAGGTAAGTCTTCAGAAATTGTAGTGCAAAAAAGTGATTGTTTTTTAGATAATTAAAATGGTTTTCACAAACTGAACTGTTCTTTGAGAATACTTATTTATTAAAAACAAATTTAAACATATTCATTTCCAAATTTTGCATTTTCATGTACGTGGGATATGACAATATTATTCGGGCTTTAGGAGCAGTTATACAGCAGATTCGGAATATGAGTCTCAAATGTGGTTTTTACAGCATTTTATACCATTGGGTTTCTTTCCTGTTTACTGATATGTGCAGACAATTTTGAAATATATCCTATTTCTTTGCAAATATACAAAATAGTGTAGCTATTCCTAGCTGCTCCAGCCATTCCATTTTTTAAGAACATATTTAAGAACATTGCAGTTTGAAAAGGAGGGACATTCGCCTGAAGGGTTAATGTTATTTAAAGGGCATAGTTTTAGTATGTATGAATTGGAATTTGTACAGATGCATGCAAACTGACACGTTAGTGGAATATTCATTTAAGTATATGCAAAGACCTTAGTATAATATCGGCATTTTCGTAATAAGAGCAAAAACCCAAAAATGTGTGTGCATGAAGCATGTTAGATATCATTTCTAAATATATTTCCCCTCTATATAGTAATGGAATTGGTTGCCTATAGCAAAAACCATCCTATGGGCTTCATGTAGGCAGCAGTTTCCTCTTATTTCTGTTTGTATACCCAATGTGTTGCTATTTTGTTAGTACCCATTGATTTCTGGGATTCACTAATGTTTTTTTATTGTTATTATTCTTGAGAGTGGTCTAGAGCACTCTTACCAAAATAAGAAAATAAAAAAAATCACAGTCTACAAATTGTCAAAACAATGCAATAAAGAAGTTTTAAATTTCAGCAACATATAAAAACACTTTTATCCTATCATGTTTTAAATCTAGTAGCCTAATTATAATGATCGAATTATAAAATTCTGAGCAAAATAAATACTTTTGGTCCATTGATACCAATTCATACTAACATTCTTGGTTATTAATATTGCGCGTTTTAGTATCTGAACGGCTTACATAGCTTTAATTATCCTTTATGCAGAAAATGCAATTGTAGAGATTGCACAGATGTATTTGATGGAACATGTGAATGTTGAGCTGTTTCTGAATGCCAAGAGCACTTGAACTGTGAATGATTTCTGCAAGACTGAAGCCTCACAGATGCTGGTCAAATCCCATGCTGTGTTGCTTCTGGGACACTTCTGGGATGGCCACGCGACCAGGCTTTCACTTGATGTACTGGCTTTCAATAAGCTGTACTGAAATCTGCTAAATTAGCTGTACTGAAAATGTTCTTTTTTATTAAAGGTTGGCAGTTGCCAACTAAATATTAATGCAATTAAGCCCATACATGTTGGCCAAGACATAAACACAAAACAAGAACACATAAAACTATAGGAGAATGTAAAATATAGGGGAAAAAAATAGAAAACATGATACCTTCGAGTAGGTATTGGTCTTGATTAATGCAATTGCTCTCCTTAGCAACAACTGTCTTGCAGTTTTAAATTCAATATCCATGGAGCGCAATCACTCCAATGTAATGCCTTCGAGAATGGGACCCAGGGACCTATTGACTTGGTTCATTATTAATTCAGCTTCAAGATCACTGTAGCTGCAGCATCATTTTAGAAGAGATGAGAAAATGGTACAGCAAGCAGAAATATATTGGGGTTTTTCTTAGGTGTTAGGAAGATGCTGTCTTTCAATAGCCACAATGGACATTTTAGAAGAAACACACACACACATCCATGCGCACACACAACCACGTGCACGAGCGCACACACACACGGACACACACACACACACAGTATAAGGTCAGGCCGAAACATCCCAATGGGACAGAAAGAGTCAAAATGTATCATCCTGATAAAATACCTCCTAAGCTGTTTAGAAAGACAACTGAAATGTCACAAATATAAGCCAGGCCAGGGGACAGCTTGAGGTCAACCTCTGAGGGCTCTCTGACCTTAAAACCACCAGAAATATCAATTAATGAGTTATCATATAGTGTGGCTTTACAGAACATAAAGCACTGCAAAAAAATACATCCTATGGACTGCAACAGCATGGAAATGTGACCTATAGCCCAATCATTTCCTTGGGCTGTCCATCAAAAGATCTGTTCAAAGGTTACAGCTGGATGGCTCCTTGTCAGTTCTATAAAAGACAACTAGTTTTTTCCCCCTCCTATGTACATCCATGTTTTAACATGCCATCTTGAAACTGTTCTGCACATGTTCTGTTCTGCCTACAAGTACTGTACATGTGCTTGTTTTTCATTTTCCTGAAGGAGAATGGGGAGTCGTCTCAGACAAAGTTAAAATCCTTCTCATTATACTGTTGGTGGACAGAAAACCTCTGTAAGAGCACATTTATTAAGACTGGATTACCAAATAACTGAAATACTGTAACTATATGGGCTCTGGATTTAAATGGTAGTCAGTCCCTTGTTGAAAGTGTGACACGTTTGCATTTTTAACTATTTTGAGGCCCCGTTGCTGTGAAAAAACGGTCCATTGGAGTGAACAGAGATGGCGCAACTGTTATTTTCATGGCTCTGGTAATAAATTACTATTTACTTATTACTTCTTCAAAAAGTAATAACATTACTTTACTTATTACTGGGTATTAAAGTATTTAATTACATTACTAGTTACATTACTACATTACTTTCCCAATCACTACCCTGCCTCGCACCTTCCGAAAAATGACAACCTGTGTAGCCAGCTCATTTTTGAATGTAATCCTCTTTAATGGAATAATACTTAACCTTAGGAGTCAACAGTCAGCCAAAGTGAAAACATTGCAGCCTCTCAAACCAGATGATTAGACAGGTTGGACCAATTAGCCTATACCCTAACTTATAGGACCAGATATCTAGTTCATGTAAAGCAGTAACAATTAGTTATTTGGATTAGTAATTGTAATAGTATTACTGTTTTGTATAGTAATAAGTTACACTACTGGGAAAAGTAATAACATTACAGTAGCTAGTTGCTAGTAATTCGTTACTGTCCAACACTGACTATTAATAAATAGGTGTGTTTGAAATGTGTGGTGTGCAGTGTAGAATTATGCTGTCTCTGTTTGAATTGCATCATGGAGTCCTGCTTTTCCCTGCTTTTGGAGCACTTCTGAAAACATAACACAAAACAAATATCAAATATGGCCAGTACACAAACCAAAAACTAGATATTGTAAATGTATCCCCCCCTTTTCCCCAGGAGAATCCTGGAACTCCTTCAAGGGTCCTGACAACAGTTTGAGAAGTAAATGCTTTTAAGGTTTGAAACAAAACAAACTATGAATGAAATACGGGCTAATGGCTAATTACTTGGCTGTACTATTAGCAAAATTATTGTTTAGCAAAAATATAACAATAAAATAAATAATTTGTGAGATAGGCATATTTCCCAGCATGCAAAAGAAAAGTGAGATAACATCAGCGCATCAAAGGTATGCATAAAGCTCAATTTAAGCAGACACTGCAAAAGATCTGAAGATGGAAAGTGTTTCAGTGATAGTACATATCCTGAATTAATCCACTCTGCAATAAAAAAAGGAGTCATTTGTCTTTATAAGAACCCCAGATAGTCCTACATAAAAAAGTGAAATTAAATTCTCTCAGCCAGTAAATTATCAGTGTCTGTGATCGAGAAACATGAGAAGAGTTCAGATAGGCTCCCTTCAAATTCAAACAGACAATAAACCAGTCAAACTGGATAGTAGCTGACAGTCTTCCTGCATCAAGGGCACCCACTGCCTCCCCAAGTCATATTTTATTATTAAAACAAACTCAAAGTAAAAGATTAATTCACCCCTGCTAGTGACATGACATTTTCCCCTTGCACTATTATGTGCTAGCTCTCACACAAATGAATACAGAAACATATTTTTCAGCCAAATCAATGTCCATTCATTGACAGTCCAATGTATTCATTCAAACACAAACAGATCTATCATACCATCAACTATCATAATTGACTCTTATCATAACATTATGGGAGTAAAAACATTAGAACCAGCTCTACAAATCACTGGTATGATGGGATTGATCACTATATATACGCACAGTGACAGAAAGTAATCAGACTCCTTCACTTCACAAGAACTTGCCCCATGATAGATTTTGCAACCGTTATTACTCTAAAAAAATCATGATCAAATGGCATTTAGGGGCATTAGGGGGACACCCAGACCCCTCGGTAGCAGCTTAGCTCCGCAATCTATGAATCTCTAGTGACATCCTTGTACACAACACTAAGTTTTCACACGAGTTTAGTTTGAATCTTTTGCATGTTTGTGAATCCCTGCATGTTTCCTTTGCATGTTTGTGAATAGAATGCATGTGTAATGTGCACGCAACCATGTGTGCACATTAGGCTACTTCTGTATCTTCATCTTGATAATGCATCGTTAAAATAATAATGAAATACTGTGCCATTGACATCACATCAGGTATCTTTCGGTGAATCATGCAATCACGTTTCATTGCCTTAAGATGGCAATGCATCAATAATGCGCCTGACCACACCTCAATTTAAGACCAGCACGCCAATTGGCACTCAAATTGGTGTAAGGGAATTTGCTATTTAAACACATCAGAGGTAGCAAGATGAGAAAATGACCTGTGTCGTGCTTGAGAGCGCTTTGTACCAGGTGCTGAACATTATACAGTATCCACAAAACCACTAAAAAAACTAGCATATTGCCTGCTGCTGTGTGAACCTGCCAGAGAGAATTGCATTTTCAAATTGGATGGACACCATTGGAGCCATGATATATTTTTCCTTTATGCACACAGAAATATCTCAATAAACTGTACATTACAGTCATTTTTACACAGCTTATATATAGGAGAACTATATCTGGTGAAGATTGGCTTGAATGTGAAAATAATTGTACACCATATGTACACACAAAATACACATTAAACACATAGGGCAGGTTTCAAATAACAAAATTAAAACAGTTTGTCTAGACATAGTTTGTACAGCCAAACCTTTTGACAGTTTCCCCACTGTGATCACTTAATTTCTTGAATACTTCGACTCTAAATCTACCTCCTCCACCCTGAATGGAAATTGGGTGGCACATGGGCAGAGGTGGCAGCTTGGAATAACAGAAAACCAGCTGCACTGGACCAACACATAAGCCACAGATAACTACAGGAGTGGACGTAAACATTTGACAAGCTCTAATGTTTCAGAGGCGCAGGTATAATTCAACATGTATTTTGTTCTGGCATAAAATAATAGAAATCATCACGCAACACACACACACCCCTGTGCCCCACTGATACAAAGAACAAACAAAGCAAGACAAAATGGAAGTTCAAACACAGTCTGTGTAAAATATTCAAGTCATTTATGTGTGTGTTGGTACACATATAGGACGCGCAAAGACAATTATCTCTTCATTGTTTGTTCTTTACCCAGATAACGCCTCTCATTCTGTCATTTGTTAGCACAATCTATGTCAGAAAAGTCCAAGGAAATAGAAGAATGTTGATTATATGACATGCTAGTTAGTCTGTTTCATTTGAGGTACTTTCAGATTAATTACTTCCAACGTCGTTGTATTACAATTTGAGTGTCCAGCCTGAAGTTTATTGTTCCCACTAGTTTTGAAAGGTTTAGGTTTAGAAATGTTGTATTGTACTGTAAAACTCTGAAAAGCGCTATTATGTGAAGATCATATATCAATAATCAACAAAATACCCATTCATATGATGTATGGCGGCATATCCTGACATGGATAAAGAAAATACCTCCATGGTATAGCACCCACAAAAACATACTTACTGGAAGTGTCTATTTGTACCTCTTGACTATCTTAAAGCCCAGTGTATGAACATTTTAAAATGGAACTGACTCTAGGTGGTTCTTAAAATAAAGTGAAATATTTAACAAATAACATTTCATGATTTTAGTTAGCTGAAGGCAAGATGTTTGTGTATTGTAAATTGATCTGTGTGTCATATACAGTAGTTTTGAAGTATTTGCCATATTTTTGGGGATGATTCAACCTGCAGTAATAGAGAACTGCAGGTGAAAAGCAGGTCTCTAGGGATTCACTCATGCAGACAGCTAATGCTCATTTAATTTAAAGAATATTGTCTGGAGAGGTTTTTAAGTTTAAGTTGACACCATCAAACACATTTTCTGGTTGTGGATTGAGAAAAGGATCAGCCTTACTGCAAATACTGTATACAGTGTAAATCTTCGCCATATATTGCATTGCACCCCTTCAGTTCAGAGTCTGGTCTCTGCTAGGAATTGAAATAATTTCACAGGGGTGCTTACCAGAGCTGGCTGATGAGTGCAGCTCTACCAAGAATAGTTCATTGTATCTCACAGATGTTCAATTGCACCGAGACCTGGTAAAAGGGCAGACCGGGACATTAAGCCGGATTCATTGTAATGTCCATGGAACTACTCCAGGACAGACTTGGCCTTATAGCATGGTGGATTACCCTGTTGAAAATCCATTCACAGATGGACACACTGCTGCCATTAAGGGATGCATCTCCCTGGCAATAACCATCAGATGTATTGTGGCATTGCTCCACTTTTAGTAAAGCAACTGATGAGCACCAGTAAAACATGCCCCACCTAATAATAAAGGCTACTCTTCATTCAGAGCATCACTCAAGTGCATGCCATAGGCTACTGTATGTCTTTTGAGTAAATACATAAATAATAAAGATCATTTAGTTAATTTAGTGCATTGACATTATACAGGCTTATTGCAGTTACTACTGAACATGTATCACCAGTCTTTAGTTTTTTTCCTCTCTGTAACCAAAATGTGTTATGTGACATAGCCCTTTATTGATGTACAGTCTTGCATAAATGCAAGGGTACATTAATCTACTGGTTGCAAAATGTTGCAATGGATATAAATGCGCAAAGTCCATTTCTTCAAGGATTATAGCTATCAGTAATTCTACTGGACATTTTGAATGGAAAATTGTGTGAAGAAAGGAGAAAGCAATGATAACAGATTAACTGAATTATGTTGATATTGTAGCAACAGTGCTTATCAAGGTCTGGGGTGTTGTATTAGAAGGTGACACAAACAGTCAGTTCTCCAACATGGTGTTGGATGTGGGAGAAATTAATTTTAAAGACCTGAGCAACTATGACAAGGGCCAAATCGTTACGGCGAGATAACTGGGTAGGGGCATCTTCGAAATAACAAGGCTTGTGGGAGGCTCCGGATCAATAGTGGCGAAGGCCTATCAACAGTGGTCTGAAGGACGATCCACAACTTGGTGACAGGGCTCAAAGAGGACTGCAGGTTCATGTATGGGGTAGAGTTCCACTGACCATTGAAAGTGCCCACCCTAACTCATTATGGCCACATAGGTGACATTACCTGACATTGTTTTAGTGTCAGGTTGGCCAAGTGCGTGGATTTCTCCCTACACACTGTTTCAATCAAACAAGATACTATCCGGAATCCAGCATGAAAGCAATTTTTACATTCTGAGTTTTAACACAGTGCTGCAGTAAAAATATCCATCCATCATCCATCTTCTCCCACTTATCCGGAGTCGGGTCGCGGGGGCAGCAGCTCCAGCAGGGGACCCCAAACTTCCCTTTCCCGAACCACATTAGCAAGCTCTCACTGGGGGATCCCGAGATGTTCCCAGGCCAGTGTGGAGATATAATCTCTCCACCTAGTCCTGGGTCTTCCCCAAGGCCTCCTTCCAGCTGGACGTGCCTAAAACACCTCCTGAGGGAAGCACCCAGGGGGCATCCTTACTAGATGCCTGTACCACCTCAACTGGCTCCTTTTGACGCAAAGGAGCAGCGGCTCTACTCCGAGTTCCTCACGGATAGCTGAGCTTCTCAACCTATCTCTAAGGGAGAAGCCAGCCACCCTTCTGAGAAAACCCATTTCGGCCGCTTGTACCCGTAATCTTGTTCTTTCGGTCATGACCCACCCTTCATGACCATAGGTGAGGGTAGGAACGAAAATTGCCCAGTAAATCGAGAGCTTTGCTTTCCGACTCAGCTCTAAACCTAAACCTTATCCAAACCACTTCACACTCGGCTGCGAACTGATCCAGTGAGTGATGGAGGTCACGGACTGATGATGCCATCAGGACCACATCATCTGCAAAAACCATTGATGAGATCCCCAGGCCACCAAATCGCAACCATTCCCCACCACGACAACGCCTTGATATCCTGTCCATGAATATCACAAACATGATTGGTGATAAAAATATCAGTAAAAATATAAAATACATCATTTGAATTTCATATTAAAATTATGTTACTTCCCAATCAACATCAAGTGCCAAAAAACAATTACAGTTCACGGTTTTGAAAACTATAAAACAAAAGAAGCCCAGAAGCTATCTAATATTATGCAATATGCACATATTTAGAGAGGCAGAACCACAACACTGTAGTCTTTCACTTACACATTGATAGGTCTACATACTATATATGCAGTATAAAGGATCAGACTTAGTATTGACTGATACTGACTCAGGAAGCAGAACAAGTGGGTCAGGACATCCATATTAGCTGGCTATAAGGCCTATATATTGCTATGATATAAAGGCTTATTCTCAGCAGCAAGGTAGCCTATATGCAGGCGTGCTCTGGGAGGGTGCAGGCATTGTGATTTACACTACAATATAGAAATCATTCATATGGGGTGCAGCTGTGACCTCCCTTTCCCAGCCATCAAATACATGGAAGCCAGGGCTGGCACTGAGAAAAAGGGCAAACGACCTTTCGCTGCCGTGGAATAATCTGCAAATAGTCTGCCGTTATTTCTGTGTGAAGGACGAACGTAGATAGCATAGCGCAATAGCAGAGCATAGCATAGCGCGTAGTCCGACCACCATGCCAGGAGTCTTGCTGTCCGCGGTGCTGCAGCCAAACGGCAGCACCGTGGGCAGTGGGAAGCGTTTCTCTGGCACCACCCAGTGATTGGCCCTAGATGTATGAGCGGAGCCTGCAGCAGCCTGTGTCACTGGATATCAGTCACTGCTGATAAATAGCCTTCTCCTCTGGAAACCAACATCCACTGTGTCGCCGTTGTGTCGCTCATTGAGATGATTCAGCCAATGGGCATCTACATCACTTTGTATGGCCCAGACTGGAGCCCATGAACAACCACATATGTCAGCTGTCTCCAAAGTGTCCTCTTGATTGTCAAACACACACGCAATGGTTGTTTTTCTGTGTGTGGGGCCACATACTGTACTTGGGTTTTATTGTGTTTCCTGCGGGAAAAGGCAATGCCTTTCTAAGGGTGTTTGGAGGAGTCCAGGTCCCCACACACACGTATGCTTCTGTCACTCACACAAACACACACTGACTCTTTTCCCGCTTGCAGCAGAAAGGCTGGCTGCTTGAAATCTAAATGGGTAATTATATGGCGTGTGAGGAGAGACACAGCCACCAGGTCCTCATGAACAGCCAATAAGCAAAGCCTCTGCTGAGCACAGAATATTAATTGCTGTTCCACTCTGGTGTCTTGGGGTCTTTATTGCATCCCCTTGTTTTCCTAAATAGGTCAAAGTACGGGCAGCCTTCTCCATTCCCGCATATTCCAATTGATTGTTTACTTAGCAGGTTAGCATTGGAGAGGGTTTTCATCTCAAGCATTATTAATCGAGTCCCTAAACTGACAGTGAATGCAGATTTTTCCCTCTTTCTTGCATTAGTTGTTGTCTCTTGTGAGTCCATGTTGAGTGAGTGATAGTGTGTGTGTGTGTGTGTGTGTATCAGAGAGAAATAAATGAGTTGCCCCCCTTTCTTATTCTTTTTTGGATTGGAGATACTGCAGGCATTCATGGTACCTTGGTGCCCCCTATAGGCTACACTAGTCAATACAAGGCTATATGTCGAGAATGATGTTACTGCTATTGTCAAGGTCAAGGCTATCTTCAATTGTTACTCTTTACATTTTTGATGTGTTTAATTGTATTGTAATACAACGCAAAAGCAAAAGTAAAATTATTTTTACTCTTGCGTGTATATTTTTCATTGAGAAATGCCTTCAGTGCGGTTTATTGGTCTTATAATGCATTCTAATAATACTGATGCTATGTTGTAGCATATACGTTAACCTCTGTAGGACTCGTCATTGTTGTTTGAGCTGATTGGCTATGGAATGAGAATCCTGCCACAATTCGAAACCAAAATTATATGGTTTCAAAAGATCGTAACTGTGTGAGTGTGAAACCTCGAAATCGGATTTGAATGCACGAAAAAAGAATTCCAATCTCTGAAAAAAAATGTCCAATCTCTGAAAACACTACTTTGTATTTGA
>JAODOY010048524.1:0-19023 GCA_025399855.1 Forbesichthys papilliferus | reverse complement strand
TATATATATATATACACACACACACACACACACACATATATATATATACACACACACACACACACAACCTGCCCACCAAGCACTTCCGGGAAGTATTTTAGCCTCTCTGTGAACCATGTGACCGTTGACAATTTTGAACTTCCGTTGGCGTAACGCCGTTATTTCCATGGCTCTGGGTCAAGCATAGTGTATACTTTTAGCTGTGAAGCATACTGTATCTTCTGTATTAAATCCAATGACACACACACACACACACACACACACACATGCACACACACTCACTTCCTGTTCCCGCCTGCGTAGGGGGCATGCAATTAAACCCCTTGTTGGAAGCAACACTATCTGGTGTCCGTGACAAGACAGGGCCACATGCAGAGCCCCACCACAGGGCTACAAACACAAGGTGTTTACTGCTGCCCATCAGGAGAGAAGCTGAGACAGGGCTGGAAATATCAGCTCATGGAGGGATGACATTAGAACCCTCCCTATTCCCCACAATGCAGGTTAACCCCCGCAGCACACATAGCGGGTTAAGGGAGGCCTGTGGTTGATTTCTGGTATAGAAGGTGGGCTAAAGGACTGTCTTGCAGCACACATAGCGGGTTAAGGGAGGCCTGGGGTTGATGTATGGTATAGAAGGTGGGCTAAAGGACTGTCTTGCAGCACACATAGCGGGTTAAGGGAGGCCTGGGGTTGATGTATGGTATAGAAGGTGGGCTAAAGTACAGTCTTGCAGCACACATGGTGGATTAGGGGAAGACCTGGGGTTGATTTCTGGTATAGAAGGTGGGCTAAAGGACTGTCTGGCAGCACACATGGTGAATTAGGGGAAGACCTGGGGTTGATTTCTGGTATAGAAGGTGGGCTAAAGGACTGTCTGGCAGCACACATGGTGAAGTAGGGGAAGACCTGGGGTTGGTGTATGGTATAGAAGGTGGGCTAAAGTACAGTCTTGCAGCACACATGGTGGATTAGGGGAAGACCTGGGGTTGATTTCTGGTATAGAAGGTGGGCTAAAGGACTGTCTGGCAGCACACATGGTGAATTAGGGGAAGACCTGGGGTTGGTGTATGGTATAGAAGGTGGGCTAAAGTACAGTCTTGCAGCACACATGGTGGATTAGGGGAAGACCTGGGGTTGATTTCTGGTATAGAAGGTGGGCTAAAGGACTGTCTTGCAGCACACATGGTGGATTCGGGGAAGGCCTGGGGTTTATTTCTGGTATAGACGGTGGGCAAAAAGACTGTCTTTAAAACCTTTAAAAAGACTAAACAATGAGATGAAACTCTGGTTGTGTGGTGCCAGGAGCAGGGTTGAGATGCTGTACTGGAGCAATTTAGACTCAATCTCTCTCTGTGCCCTGACCTGTTCTGTACCCTTTCAAGACGTTTTATCCCACTGGAAACAATGACCAGACTATCTAGATTTTTTTCTCGACACTATACTCTAATTCACTGAAAGTATAAAACATTACACGTGACCAATATACGGTGTTGGGTAAACTGTTAAATCAATGTAAATTACATAATCAGATTAGTTCTAACAGATTCGATGCTCTGTGTGACACATATCACAAACAACTTATAACATAGCATAATTCTATTTATTTATTTGTGTAATTCTTCATTCTGTTGTACTTCACAGTAGTAATACAGTAAACCTATATTTCGCCACTGCAAATATAATAAAACTGATATTATAGTCAATCCATATAGCCACTGAAAAGTAAATACTTTGCACAGACAACATAACTGGTCACTTTAAGGCCCTAATGTACCTTCTATAGCGTCCCCAGCACTGCTATTTCATTTCACTCTCATTTGCCCTCAGAGTAGTTTTGACTCTCCGTGGGCTACATCATGTGTCCCTGTGCTGACTTCAGTGTTTGTTGAGCTTCTCGCTGCTCAAGATAGCTTGTTCCAGCTCATCCAACAGACAGGATACAAATATGTTGCCCAGGCAAGGCACTTCAGTAAGTGTAATTCAGTGCCATTGTTGTGAAACCATGAATAATCACGAATGAATGGTTTGTGAAATAATCTGTCTTTTCTTCAAACCTGTGATGGTTATCAGCTCCCCTTTGGGGTCAAATTTATGGTAAAATGAACATTATTTTGGTGGATTCTTGGTACGTTTAATGGACCAGATTAGTAGGATAAATGAGTAGACATTTGTAACTTTAAATCAGCCTCTTTTGACCCTTTTCATCACCGAGAGGTTTGGTTTTGCCATCGGCAGGTCGATGGTACAGAAGCTGTTTATGCTCTATACCCATAACAGGATAAAAACAAAACACCTATATATTTTATAATAACATTTTTAATCCATTTCCATCCAGTGTGCTCTTCTTTCACTGTATCTCTCAAAATACCGGAAGATACACTGGTTATGAAACCTGGTGGAAAATGTGCACTGCCATTCATGCATCACAGAGAATTTTACAGGGGTATGGTAGGTACTCGTGGTGAGTCATTGACCCACAACCACAATTTGGCATTCCTCTGTCACTGTTGCACTGTCAATATTGCTTTGAAATCTCAACTGGATTGAAAATAAATTGCACACCTGTCTGCTTTGTGTGTCAACACAATGGCTTTGCAATATTTTGCATTTTACGCACACACACAAACATTCACACACGCACAGACGTGCTCGCACACACGCACACACACACATACAGCAGACTGATCCACTGTCCAGGTTCCAAGCAATATGCTAGTGGGCTTTACATGTGAATGCCAGCGAAATAGGTTCTGTGCTGGCTAACCTATGATTTGCTTACAGTGGAGAGTGGGGCCCTTGGAACTGCCTTATTAGATCACATCCAGCAGAATTGAACACATTGCATTTGATGTACTGTGCTTTCTGAGGAAAAATGAATAGGCCTATATATACTATAGCTTACCATGAGCATAAACATACATATGACGTGTATTGAGGAAGCATGACTATATTATATTTAAGTGAAGTGAATTACCACATTACTCCAGTTTAGAGCAAACATCTACAAATAATAATGTAAATAAGAGGAAGGTTAGCGTCTACTATATGTTACACAAATTCATTTGCATAATATATGTACAGTATACCGTAAATTAATGCAGACAATTCCATTACTTCTAAAATATTCCACCACCGTACCACCCTTTGTCCCACAATCACACAGACCGTAGACTCCATCCATCCATCCATCTTCTTACTCACGGATAGCCGAGCTTCTCACCCTAACTCTAAGGGAGACGCCTGCCACCCTCCTGAGAAAACCCATTTCGGCCGCTTGTACCGGTGATCTTGTTCGGTCAATACCCACCCTTCATGACCATAGGTGAGGGTAGGAACGATAATTGCCCGGTAAATCAAGAGCTTTGCCTTCCGGTTCAGCTTTCTTTTCGTCACAAAGGGCCAATGTCCCCTCACTCGCAAACAAGACCCAGAGGTACTTGAACTCCTTCACTTGGGGAAGACAATAGACTATCCCTTTCATTTGCAGTCCTGTATTCTGCTGTTGCCATTAGATCACACAGAAAAATATAAAAGTGAGGCATGATAATTACCTTGACATTCTATGTTTAATGTAAGTTTACTTAAATGTGATTCTCATCTTAATATATTGTATATATTGTATACTATGAGAATCATAGTTTTGTACTGTATATACAATGTTTTAGTTCATATAAATAGTCCCTTTTTCACAGCTTGTTTAGAATTACATTGGCCAATATCATTGCCACTGCTTGCTAATCGAGAAATTTATCATGCATGATAATATAATATATATATATTATATATAATATCATGCATAATACTATTTTTATCATTTATCACCAGATTTATCTCCAGATTTAATTCAATATTAAAAACAAATGTAAAAGTCATGGTAAATAAAAACTATATATATTTTACCTTTGTTTTTAATATTTTATTAAATTCAAGTGAAGCTGAATAGTCATAATGGCACATATGTATTAATGGTTCCCGAATATGATATTGGGGAAGGCACAAATTATGGGATGGAAAGCAATATTTAAAACTACCCAAAGTTGCTCGATATTATTCGGGTTCGGGAATAAATGCAGTAATTAGCCTATGTGAATCAGCTGATGTTTCAAATTGATTCATATTCATATGTGTATGGCCAAAAAAAAAAACATTTGTTTTGCAACACAACTAGTAATTTCATTTATCACATTACTTCAAAGTGATCGCTATCTGTTGTCGTCCCGACTCCCCATATCAGTGCAAAGTGGCAGCGGGCTGAAAGCAGTAACAATGTTTTTTAGTATAGTATTTCAGTCAATAGTCATAGGGTAGAACATGTAGGTTAGCTAGGCGTCATGGCATTTTGACTTAGCATACACTAACAGAATTTCATTATTTATTATAAGACATAAGTACAATGATGATGTGGAAAATAAAGAATATTTAAGATTTTAAAATGTACAGCTTATTAGGGTGCATTTAGTGGACTGAACGTTTTCTACGTTCAATTATAATTTTACCAGTCAGGTTTCATGGAATTTTGATTTAGTGTCTACTAACATTTAATTATTTATTCTAAGATATTAAAAGTACAATGATTATATGGCAATATATTTCATAATTCATACATTGCAATAAATATTAGTGTATTCAGTAGACTGAACGTTTGCTACGTTCAATTAACCTTTTATTGATTGACACGTTTCTTCCAAAACTACTTTCAAAGACGTTTGCTGTGTTTAATGGTTGTGGCAAGTGTTGCTAAATGACACATGCAAATGTGGAACATGTTTGGGTGTTTTAGCCTTATTCTGTGTAATTGCTCTCTCGATTTACATTTGAAGGGGTAACTGCGGACTTGTATGTCGATACCACACAAACCTGTGCTCATTGCTCCTTTGCACCAAGCAAGCCCTGCACACAGACCTGCATATGTTAGGCAATACTGTGAGCAGGCCTACTGTATACTGCAAGGTATAGCCTGCAACAATACCCCCTGTGTGGGACATGCCTCTGCAACTTGCATGCCTGAGTGATGTGTGTAAAAGTGTGTTAAATGTACTACTAATTAAAGCATGTATGGTGCTACGTTGTCGTGTTGTAATTGGTACTGTAGGTCTATCTTAAGAATGTGTCTTTAAACACAGAAATGTAAGACACCGTAATGTTAGGAATGTAAATACATATGCATGGGTAGTGGAAACAAATAGTAATTTAATGCTATTCAGACGTGTGTGCATGTGCGCTCATCGATAATGTCACTGATGCATAACTCAGTGCCCGACTTGGGCCACCCCAGTCAAAAAGGTCTGGACACTCAAATAGAGATATGGTCTTCAAGTGACATTAACTACATTAAAGGGAGAGGGCAAATGTTTATTAGTACCCTGTGTTTTCTATTTCTATTCTACTATCAATCATTATTTGATAAGCACAGTACGTGATTAACGTTTGTTTATTAATAAATACTGTTTGGCTAAGAGTTTCATTAAAAATATAATGCTAGAATGGCTGTTGCATTAACACAGTTGTTCTTTGTTTGTTGGCAGCTGCACTTGAGAAATAAGTTTAGGCTACAAGGACTAAGAGACTATGAAAAATTAATTGGAAACATAGTTCGGGATTAGATTTGTAAAGCAGCAATGCTTCAGTCTAACAGCCGTGGTGCTTTTTGAAAGTGTTATTTATAAAAACTGAGACGAGACAGCTTCTGTTGTGGTACTTAACCATTATCTTATCACCACACTGGGTGCATGCATTAACCATACAAAGATATGTAGTTAAGATCTATATTGCTTCATGCGGCAGGAATGCATTTATGTTCAAACCTCATCTCTGTAGCTTCCTTACCTTCTGTAGCTAAATCATCATGTTGACTGTAAATTGAAGAAATTATATCCTGTAATCAGGTCAGTATTATCATACATAATTCACTTTTATTCTCGAAAACATATTTCTAACAATATTATACTGTTGGTTCTGTGTACTCAATGTACTCAATTTTGCATAAATTATATGAGTGGTGTACTGTATATATCTATATGCTTTGGAGTAAAAACTGAACTACAGTATACCTTAAAGTGACTCTATATGCCTTTCTACCACTAGATGTCAAATTAAAGGCAGTGTTAGTCATTCTTGCTAACTTTGAGCTCAAATCAAAACAGTAACGCTCCGCAATCCTGCACGATCCTCCGCGCTGCTCCGCGTCTCGACACGTCGAAATGCATTGTGAAGCAAAGCGTAGTGCTACAACTTTGTTGATGCGTGCGGTGTTCACCACTTTGTTTATGTTACTAATTACGGATCCAGGGCTGTGTAGTATCAGATTCTTTTTTCAGTACGCACAGGGAACAATAAGCTAGCAAAATGTGTATTAGCTTACATTTAGCTTGCAATATAACTTTATGCACACACAAGGAGTGAGATTTCATTATCTGCTCAGGACGCAATTTCTCCAGTAGAAAATAATTGTTTGCTGCTATATTGTGACCTCAAACCAGTAGTGTAATTAGGCAACACTGGGCCCCAAAGTGAAGGTTGGGCAAGGTTTAGTGAAATATTTACTTGGGAAGTGTTTGCACATTGGACGGTAGTGCAGTGCAACCTCACAGGTTCCTGACCCTACGTGGGGTCCAGTGCCATCACAATAAGCACACTGTAACTGCACTGCTTGTAGTTATGCCCTAACCTGACACACCAGATATGTGTCTGTTAGACACATCCATCTGGGAAGCCGTCTACTGAAACTGCATGTTTAAAAACGGCAGATGCTTTCAACATAATACTTTGCTTTACGTAAATTTTACAAGAAACTTGGCAAACTACTACAACAATCAACAAACTAAGAATACATAGTGTACTTTACGTATACTATTGGAGAACTTTGCATTCTTTATTTGTTTTTGAGAAACAAAGAATGGGGGATGGAAAGACTGCAAATGAGGGGTTTAAATCCAGATTCAAAAATTTAGTTGAATTTTAAATCCACTCATAAACCAGTGCGTGATTGTCATGATGAAAGACCCAATCATTCTGAGTAAATGGGAAAAAAAACCAATGTCTTTGTTAATGTGTGTAATTTACTTTTAGATTGGAATAGAGGTGATGCAAAATATTTGATGTAAACATGCAGGTGGCTCCCAGAGGCTATGAGCTGCTAAACACACTTAATGATGCCTGAAAGCAGACCATTAAAATCTGCTTTTGTGTTTGTGCAATACAGATCGCCACGCACACCGGGAAAACTGCAGTTTGAAAAGGATTTAAGGAAATGATTAAGGCACCAGTGTGTAGTGGCTTTCACTGAATTAGCTCTTTCCAGCAGTTGTCTGTAGGAGTCATATAATGAATGACAAAATGTCAACTTCTCAACGCAGCTAGAGAAACTCAATAAATCTCAAAACAAGATGATCTGATTTGCTGTCCCACTGCTCGTGTGTGTACAGAAATGTGAGCAATCTGATAGATACTGCCAACATGACATGCAAGCTGAATGGCACACTTCATCCCAGCTCAATAAAACAAAGGCCTTAAAGGAATATTGAACTTTTTGTCAAACGCTCGACTCTGTAGCATAATTTCCTCAATTTGAAATAATCTGTTGTTTGCTTTACAAGATAGACCAAAAAGTATCATCCCACTTTTTCTTCTAAACATACTTCTAAGTGTACTGCATAGTGTACTACTGTATACAAATGTGAATAAAAAAATGTACAAGAACAAACAAAAGTAATTTTAGAATACATGCTACTATCAGAGACAGATTAAATTTGTACACTAGTATGTGGTATATGTTTTGTGAAACAAAAGCGGGTGTGGGTTTTATTTTATTTTGTTGCTGCAAAATGTTAAACTCAAATGTTATTTTATCAAATAAATACATTACAAATGAAGTATCTCACAGATCGCCAGTGTCTCTCATCCTAACATAGATTGGACTTTCAACACCGGGACCTGTTATATGTCTGGCAACATTTTCTATCCCTACATCAAAGTGCTGCTCTTGTATCTGTTTGACTTAACAGACTCATCCTTAAGGATGTAGAGTATTGATCACTTGTGTGATCTTTCACAGAGTGCAGTCCATTCCAGACTGATAGACTCCTGTTGTATTCTCAGAGAACAGACCCACAGCAAAGGAATGGGAGGTGCGTCTTTAAGAGTGCACCAGACTACCAGGGGCAGTTTAGGTTAGATTAACTCACTCACATCCTAGCATGAATCATTGACCATGACCATAACAGAAGCTATTTTTAACCCATGCACTTATTTCAACCAACCAAATCTCTGGGTAGAAATGTAATAGAATGACAGGATGGTAGAAAGACAAGACGCTCATTGTCATTAGTTACAGGCGAGTGACTTGCAGGAGTGTGTACCTCATTTGCATTGCAATGAATCAAAATAAGGTCCGCATTTGTTGATATGTTGATTAGGCTTGGCAACATTATTTTCTGCTACTGAAACATCTCTGGCTTTCAGAGTGAATTTTCAGTACACAGTATTACATAAAATCTTAAAGATAATGTAAATAATAACAGCATTATTATTATTATTATTATTATTATTATTATTATTATATAGAAAAAATATATATATATATATTGTTTGAAATAAAAAAGGGGCCATCTTTATGATCAACAAAGAGCAAGAAAGTTAGCAAATCAGCTTAGCCAAATACAGTAGAGGCATTCTTTAAAAAATGAAATGTTAAAATTAAAATTAATTATATTATGGTCACATGCACATTAGAGAAGTAACAAATACCAACAGAAAGTAATAAGCTATTAAATGTTTAAAATAACAGAACAGGTCCACTGGAGGAAAAGGATTGCCAAAACTTTTGGTTTGTGATAAAACCATACACCCAACCATGAGCAATGTAACTTCAACCGTAAAAACCATGAACTTTGAACAGCAGACTCAAATTTACAGATACAATCATGAGGACCTATATTTATATTTACTTTAAAAAATTCGACTTTGTGATGTCTTTGCATTGCAAAAAAACATCAACCAAACAACTATCAAAATCAAATGACAAAGATAAACTGTATGACAGATAAAAGGTATAAAAGATGAAGAACACGCGAATTGTAGAATGCTTATCTAGCAGGTATACAGCCAACAAAATTAAACAGGGAGTTGTGTATGTGTGCGTGCCTGCGTGCGTGCGTGTGTGTGTGTGATAGCATGTCACGTCAAGAGATTACTAACAGTGTGTATCAGTCTCTGACGATAAACTAATTTGCATAATTAGCTGTTGGCACATCATTAACGACTGTATTCAGAGGCTTGTTTCTTTAGCACTTAAAAAAGCACAAACTTCACAATCAAGGTCAGTTCAGAAATGAGTTTAATCTGTTACTGCCTCAGACATGACAGATACTAGGACATCAGGTAATTGCTTCTTTAGAAAAATGGAACTGGGGCCACGAAGTTAGTCATCCGCGAGGATGAATGCTATAAATTACAACAAGGTACAAATTAACTGGGTTTCTATATCATATCTCAGGAATGCGCATGTTCCTGTCATCCAACTGCACCGTGTACATTCGGCTCTATTTAGTGTAGTGACGTGTGTATACTTGACCCTGGAAGCAGTTCACACAAACAGTCACATTTGTCAAAACCTGCTCACATATATCAGCAGAAGCTCTAGTAAGGTTTGTACAGATTAAAGGTGATCTATGCAATTATTTAAACGTTAATAAAACAACTATTTTCACTGTAAATATATAGTGGATGTTATCATGTGCAGAGAATGACAACACTGTCCTCTCTGCATTGAATCTGAGGTAATCTGATATTTACATCCATTGGTAAAAGGTTATTTAGAGTCACTTTACATGACTGTTATGATTATCCCTAAACATTCAGTGATTCAATTGTTAGGTTTGTATGCAATAATCACGTTTTTTGTTTTTGTTGATGCGGAAACATTACATTTATTGGAGGTGAATTAGTTGTACACCTCTACATATTTTAATAGTTCAATTGACTTATGATAAGATGTGGCTATATTAGAGGGAACAGGGTGCACAAATATTGGATCAGGCAACTTCCCCTTATGAACAACATTCAACGTCTTTCTTCACACGGTTTGTAAAACCCTGCTATAAATCAACAAGAGCTGCACTTTTGAGGGTTTTTTAGATCACAAACTGGTAATATCTCAAATGGTGACAAATAAAATGGCTTCGCTTGGGACAAGTGCTTCTATCGAAGTTGTCAGTTGACGCAACAAACTGCTCTCAGTACTTCTATCAATTTGGATAAAAAGCAAATGATGAAATTCACAGGAGAGAAAGTGTAGATGCATGTCTCTCAGCTGAGCTAAACTTATGTCATCATTTATACATCAACGCTGAACTCAGAGTGCAATGTCACTCAGATTAACCAAACTGATTGTCAATAGTTTCATTGTGGCATCCGCAGCCACAAATAAACAACCTCAATGTTGGCAAGACTGTATAAACAAATAAATAAAGTATGAATGTGTGAATGTGTGAATTAAGGGATAAATATGGGGGATAGTCTTAATGCTTAAAGTCCCACTGTCATATGGCACTTAGCTGAGGGACAAATACTGCGTTTGTCGCTGCAGCAATGTGTCAACAGACTGACTCTAACCTTGGACGGTGGAGTGTGACTAACTGGTGGCTTTGAGAGCTGAAATATAAAATCAAAGGTAAATAAACCCCACTACCTCTGTATCACTTGACACCACAATGTTTTTAGCCTTCTCTTGTATCTGATGTTGCAAATTGCTTTGCAGCGGAAAAACAATTATCTCACAGACGAGCATCAAGTCTCTCTCTTTGACTTGATGTGAACTTTCAGTGTTAAAATAAATTGACGCAAGGGTGGTTGCTATTCAAATGTTAGTCGACAGTATGTGATGATTTGGTATCCTCCAGATGTGATGTTTATTGAAAAGGTTTTAGGCTCCTGACAAAATGTAATTATAAAAACTTCCAACATAACAGCAATATGTTGAGGTCTGGTAGGCATGGCCCAGATCAATATAAAGAATCCATTCATGTCACTGTCTGCATTAGCGGACGATAAATGTGCGACATACTTAAACAGAGGGCACAGATATCTTCAGGGAGGACAAAAACCCACTTATAGTGGACAGATGCACCATGTGTTGACTTGGTCAAAGGGAATACTGATTCACAGCTGGAACTGTTGGTGTTCTTGCCACAGAAAGAAGAGCAGGTAATGTATTAGACTAGACAGAAAAATGCCAAGGATGTGACTGTCTGCCTTTAAGTATAAAAACACCAGGGGCCTCATGCATCCGGGTTGCGTACGCTGGTTTTCACGCACAAAGTGTAATGTATCAAATTTAACGCAATGTGAGAATATGTGGGCCATGACGCAAAGTCTAGAGCTGCTGTGAGAATGTGCGGAGCGCACCGCAAAGTCATCTGACTCTGAAAAGTAGCCTACCAAACGATGTCCCTCCAGTTAATATCATAAGGCAACCTGGCGTTGTCAATTAAAAAAACATATCCGATGACTACAACTTAAGTTAGATCATGTAGCATGTGAGGTTAATATTTATCATCAGAAAAGCATTAAATGCTATCAACTGTTTATTTTGTAAGCTACATAAAAATATCTGTTAAACACAATCAACTTGAAATAAATCTACGTGACAGATTTCGTACCCTGCTCCCGCAGATTACAAAATGATGGTGTTAGCAAGGAGCCCAAGGAATCCCAAACATATTTCGCAGGCATTCTTGAGGTATCAGAGGGTGGTTTACGAAAAGAGTACGCTACTGCTGTACAGAGGGTGGCCACAGCTACATATAGGCACACTCTGTATCGCCTATGGCCATATTGTGTGGCTCACTTCCCACAGATTACATTTCTTTCTTACTGATCGTCATGGAAAGCTGCAATTGTCTCTGTATACAGTATGTGTTGTTGCTGACTCACATACATCCATGACGCACAAGAGGCAATTACACATGGATCCATGCACCGGCATATGGCCTACTTTTGAACCAGTTATAATTCATAACATCAATACAATACAATATCATTCTGTTATATCTTTTTTATCTCTTAAATAGTATTGACAATGTATTTCTGTAATTACTGCCACCCTTTATTCATGTGAGCTTGCCACACTTTCAACTCTCCTATTTATCGTTAAAATATCTATACTTCTTTATAGTTTCTGAGGTGGAACGGTTCTCAGAACCCGATGCATCAACTGCTGCAGTCACCATTTGCCTCTACACTGACTTTATTTCATTGCTGATACCGGAGGACAAACTTCCAAATATACATATACCTCTGTCATCAACACGTCAATCTCAGTCATGGATTTGTTTTGCTCTTTTTTTTTTAACGTGTTTTGCGGCAGGATAAGCCATTGTGGTTCACACAACGGATGAGGACACGTGCACATTTATTGGCACATGTATTATCATGTACATAGTCATTTATTTAGGAGGTGAAGTGGGGTCAACATTGTGTGTAAAATACGTATGCTAAAATACACGTTTATTGGGATAAATGAAGGCTAGATGCGCAGGACCTGGCGTACACATGGTTTCATACATCTGAATATTTCTGTGCGTACGCACTTTGAGTTTTGTGAGTACGCCATCATTTAGTTTGAAAGTTGCGCAATTGTTGATGCTTGAGGCCCCAGGTCAACAGCACTCAAATACGATGCCAGGCCTGTTATGTTGCTTCATCATCGCCTCCGCTTGATGTTGACCAGACTTAGCATCTGAATTATGGCAGGAGATGGAGAGGATCTGTTATAACGACTCGGAAGCAGGATTTCTTTTTTATCACATATTCATCTGAAATCCACCAAAAGTGTTTACTGAAAATAGTCACACATTTGAATTATTCAAATGAACGAAAGGTAAATAAATAGTGCTAGAATCACTCATCTAAAATATATCAAAATATTCCACAAAAGAATGTGAAAAGTGTCTTAGTTACAGCAGACTGTGCCTTATGAGCACTTTCCTGTCTACGCTACAGCAACACACTACAACAGCCTTCCAATCAAAGTGCCATCTCCTGTCAAACTTTGTACATTACTGGGAATTCATGCAAAACTCTGGAATTGCTGAATGCTATCGAGTCAGCATGGACCAAAATCTCTAAGGAACATTTTCAGTGGCTTGTTGAATAGAGGAATACTCCATACTCCCTACTGAATGTATACATGTGTGTGTGTGTGTGTGTGTGTGTGTGTGTGTGTGTGTGCGTGCCTTTGTGCATGTGCAACTTCAATATGTAAACATCATATTTGGATAATGTACAAATACATGTGCATTTCCTTGAGTCCACAGTTGATTGTGTGTTACACATTTGAGATACATGTTTGGCAGGACGAGCACTGACACAAACCAATGGCTATTATAGCACAGTCCGAGGCAGAGAGAATTTCATGCAAAAAGCCTCTAATGATCGCAGCTATCTGGGAGGCGAAGCACACCTTTTTCTATTCCTGTTTGACAGATTAAAGAAATGCTTTGATTAATTGGTCTTACTGACTCTTCTTTTAACGAACAGCCAGGTCAGACCATTGGGGGCAAATTAGGTTGATCCTCTTTTTCACAGAACCGAATTAATGAAACCCCAGTGGACTAAGCTCTAGTGTGCCATGTACCCATGCAGGTGCAGATAGCATTTGTCTCTCTTTTAGTGGCTAGCTCCAATATTTGCTCATACAGTAAGGAGGAAGCAGTTTAACAATTAGCTGCTAAAATGTAAAAAGTTATGTAAATAATCTTACCTAACACTAGCTGTTTTTTTATAACATAACTTTAACTTAAAAAAAATAATTCATAATACAAACCATTCACAAAGTAAAATGGAAATCCCCCTACTTATGGTGTCATAGCCATACCCTGCTAAAAAATCCAGCATAAACCAACATGAATTCCATGCCGGTTCATACTGGTTAGTGCTGGGGAAGTGCTGGGCTAGGCTAGTTCATACTGGTTATTTCTGGTGTTGTGCTGGTCCAGGCTGGTTCATACTGGTTAGTGCTGGGGTAGTGCTGGTCCAGGCTTGTTCATACTGGTTAGTGCTGGGGTAGTGCTGGTCCAGGCTGGTTCATACTGGTTAGTGCTGGGGTAGTGCTGGTCCAGGCTGGTTCATACTGGTTAGTGCTGGGGTAGTGCTGGTCTAGCTGGTATACCAGCACACCAGCAACCAACATGGGATGCCGGTACACCAGTAAACATCATGGGATGCCGGGGTACCAGCACTCCATGCTGGTTCCAGCATGCAAAACATACCTTATGCTGGTGACCAGCAATGCTGGATTTTTTAGCAGGATAAGGACATTAAAATACCCATAAGTAGGCCTTAAATCATTTGACACTGGCTTTGACCATGCCCGGTCTAAGTACAGTTTAAATAATAATTTTAACCTCCAGGCATGAATAGTTTAACCTCAAGAGTAATGTAGGATAAAAGCTGCAGCGAGGGAACATTCTGTTTGAACACAATAAGCTTTTCCAGAGCAATGTGCTTGCAGCTGAAATTCACTCCAAACAACAAAATCCACAAGTGTAGTCCATGATCTGATTCTTTGTCACACTGGATAGAAAACCACCCGTATTAGCAAATATGGCCACCCGTATAGTAAAATGGAAACCCTATTTCTAAATGCACGTTTGTGCTTGCCAAGGAAATGCCCACGTTCATTTAATTATGCCAAGCAGTTGATTGGTACTGTCCAACTGGATATATTCTGAAATATTCCAGTAAGTCTTAAAGTTCTACAACATTATTTTAACAAAAGCACATTTCTAGCTTCACATTTGAAAGACTATAACACATGGAGATCCATTTGTACGTTTGGTATGATACTGTATATTTGCCAGGACAGAATAGTGGATGAAATGAAATACCGCCTCACCAGCAGGTCTTACATACTGTCCAGGAAATAGTATATGGCCCAGGATAAAAAAACATTACTTCCTGAATTCATCGTTCCTGAGACCACAGTTCCAGACCAATTCCTGAATGATGGAAATTGGGCTTAAAGATGGGTTGCCAATTGAATGAAATCCATTGCAGCGCCTTTGCAGTTGTTCACAATTCTTTCATTCATTTGTTCATTCTGTCAGTGTTGTAGTTTGGCATTACCCGTGTTCATTTACAGGTTGTTGTTGTCTTCATTGCCCCCCTGCTCTATATAGAGAGCCAAAGTCACTTCCGAGTTATGGGACCTTAGTTTAGAAAAAGTATGTTGCAGTTTGTTGTGAAACTATTAAGTAATATTTAGATTTGTGAGTAACTGCTCAGTGAACACGACAAACTGAGACTTTCTTGACTCGAATAATTATCTTAGTCTTAGTCAAACATCATGTGTGCTTCGTGTCACAAAGCAAACAGGGTCTAAAAATAATTGTATTCTCACCGTTGACTACCATACATATTTTTTCAAAATTAAGGTCCCATAACGTGGAAGTGATTTTGGCTCTCTATTATAGCAAGAAAAAATGTCATTGTCATTCTGTCATTGCCTCAAATATCTAATTAAGTCAGTTGCCCCAAGACAGCAACTCAGTCTCGGTTGCATAGGTTAGCTCTCACTTTTCTTTAAAGAAGTTAGTTCCATGACACTCTAGACGAAATTCCGTTTCCCCGCAGGATGAAGAACCAAAGATGACGTTGCCCTTTAATCTTAGTATACTAGATGGAGGCAGGTGTGGTTGGACATGTTTAACACATTGTGATAGCTATTGGGCTAAAGCACTTGAAGACAAAGAGTGTGATGCTGGCATTGCAAATGAGAATGAACCTCTGTGGAAGGGAGATGGGAACCCATGCCAGCCGGCACATGCAGAGGGGAGGGGGGGGGCTTTAGGTGCTTAAGCATAGTGCCCGTTTTATAAACGTCCTTGTAGCCATATGTCGTTTCTATTCCATATCATTTTGCATTTGAGAGCAATTACAGTACATATATTTCAAGAAACTAAACATTCTATAAAAAAGAGAATGAACAGATCTGGTGAGACAGTCAGCTGAGACAGTAACAAGAAACAAGAGAACTTTAAATACAAAGCCAATAAGCACAAGATGAGAAACCAGAATGTTAGATGTTAATACTAGCAGGATATATCCAAGACGAAACAAATGATTGTTGTTACTAGTATTGCTTTTGTGTCTATTTCAATAATAAACTAGATATAAAATAAATTATATTTGCTTATACATTAATATATTGGTAATATATTGCATTACAGTACAGATTAATCACTGAACAGTCGGGCATAATTTATCTGGGACTACTCTGTATAACACTGCTTTCTGGTAGCGGTATGCATTCTATTCTTCTTACAGACAATAATGATTGACACTGACAAGAAACGCAATGTGCAGGTACACCAACTGATCATGGCACAACAGCCTGAGTAGTCTGCAACTAAAACATTTTCAAATAAGAATGACAACTATACATTTAGTTTAATGCCAAACTCAGGTGTTCACGATGCCATGTGTTGTAATATTCCATTTAGATTTTACATTCTCTTTGAATATTAGTGTCTATTTTTTGGGGGTATGCAGGGGATATGTGTAATTGCTTCCCCCCCCCCCCCCCTTAAAAACATGAAAGACACACTGGAGCGGGCCGACAATATCGTAGTAATAGTATCGCATTATGCATATTAAACCGCTCATTGAACCCCTTGACAGTATAGCCGCAACCCAGAATGGGCCTACTACACTATTGGTTCACTGTTATGTCCTATGGTGGATATTTTAATGCACACATTGTGCACCCCATACACACGGCTGGCTTCATGCCGGCACATGGGGCACTGACACACTATATTTGTAACCTTCAACTGGTACAAGCTCTGCCAGACATGCAAAGAGACGAGGGAATGAGGGGGGGTGTTAGATGCTGACTGGGTGCTCTACGGTAGACCAAGCCGACAGTTCCGTGATTTTGACTTTAACAAAGTCTCGTTCTCCAGTAGTAGTTTTAATAGGTCATGGCCAAAATGTGTAGTAGACTAATATTATTTTAAGTCATTAGTTTAGCCTACAGTAGATCATTCCAAAACACAGATGTTTGAATATGCAGAGAGTTTTTAACATAAGGATGAGATATTAAAGTCCAGGGGTTAATAATGTAACGTTCAGGGCAGCACCCCCCCAGCGTTACTGGGGCCTGCGTGCTCCCGCCTCAGGTTAGCAGCCTATCAGGTTCCGCAGCGCTCCCTGTCTCACAGGTGTTGGCACTAATTGTATATTTATTGGTATGGGTATATAGGTTGGGGCGTTTGTTGCTTCAGTGTCGGTTATTATTTCCTGTGAGTCATTGTGGTGTTGCTTCTTTTCTTTTATTAAAATTCATGCCTTACCTCAAACCTGTGCCTGGTTCCTGCTCTTCCCGCTCCCCCATTACAAATACATTAAAAATCAATTTATTTATCATGTACTTCCCCCATAGAAAAGAGAACAGAAAAGTAGACTAAGTCATGCCTATGTGTGTTAAGGCCTATGCCTCAAGCAATACATATGTTTGATAACCCCTACTGCATTAAATTCCATATATTTTGAATTGTTCCAGGGTTTTCCTTTGAATAAATACCCTACATTGATGCAGAAAAGGCACATATTATTCCATAAGAATTCACCAGAATGCAGAAAATTAAGTGTTTGATTCTCAAATTTGTCCCACACCCCCGCTTAATATGCCCCCCCCCCCAATGTTCAAACAAAATCTACGCCCATGGGCTATACTGTAATTTGGAAGGTAACGCTGTCGTTGCTCTTCTAAAATGTGCCCCTTTTTCAAATTTGAGCACATGCCCCTCTAAAGGCCTCCGCACGGCCCTGCAGGCGAGCACTCTACAGTACATGTCCACAATCACAGTCAGTAGGCCGAGAGCATTGCACGTTCTCCTAAATTAATGTGCTGGGGTAACTGGGAGAAAGTTCTCGTCGACTGATTACCTAACTGTACTCCACAATGCTCAGGAAACAGAATGTGTGCTGTCTCTCTGGCAGACTAAGCTTCTACAACATGCATACAACTGTGGTGATCATTATGCAAGCATAATAATGACAGAGCAGGATGTGTTGCAATGAGGTGGGTAAATCCTAACAGATGTCCTTACACAGACAGCGACAGATTAAGGGCCCTCGGGGTGGCAACACAAGCAGGGCTTTGTGACCCACACATAAAACAATCCCTACATCCCAATATTGAGGCAGGGCTTTATTTTTTATTTCTGACGGGTTCTGCTCCCTGCCGGCGATTTCCAAGCAGGTTTATCTGAGAGGAAACAGCAGTTAATGTAGTGGTTCTGGCATATCGAGGCGTTTTATGTTTTATGTTAGATCCTCTCTCTCTGTTTCTAGCCAGCACACATACAGGCAGCTGTCATGTTGCACGTGAATACAGCCCCCATTAAACCCTCAAGGCGCGGCAACGATAACACACTGTTTCGCAGTAATGCAAGGGAGATTTCTCCCATTAACTTTTGGTGGGATTGGGCATAAACATGGGGTGCGGGGGCTGCACAGAGCCAGGCTTTTCCAGAATTCCCTGGCCCAGCGCTTCTTTATCTGCTGCCAAGCGAAGGTAGGTTACATGGCCATGAGCAGTAGCCCCCCCCCTTCCCCCCAACACCACCACCCAATCCACGGATGGCAGCCTATGCTAGTTGACCCGCTCATGCTAGCCATGCCTCTGTATCTCTCTCTCTTTCTTCTCATGTGTTGCAGAACCAAACATGGGGCCACCTAACAGAACATTCGCATGGACGCACGTGCACCCATGCCCACACACACACGCATGATGATGAATGAATAGCACAGAGCTTGCACACACACATATACACACAAACAAACTCATCTTTCAATCCATCCCATGCTGTTTAAACAAATAAACAGTGAAAGCCAGGATCTGGCTGCCCATCTGGACAAACTATTTCCAGAGAGCCTGAAGCGAGAGAGAGAGAGAGAGAGAGAGAGAGAGAGAGAGAGAGAGAGAGAGAGAGAGAGAAAAAAAAACATTCTGTATAG